>JAODAL010033176.1:0-45912 GCA_025379985.1 Phyllomedusa bahiana | reverse complement strand
TTGCATTTCTTTCCCCATAAAGTCTATGACAAGGTAGCTCAGCCGCTGATTGGCTAAGCTGGACGAGCCCCTCTTCTCCCCAACCAATCACAGTACTAGAATATTTCCCATAGACAGTAATAACTTTTCTGGCGCCCTTCTATCGCGCCCTTCTTTCTCCATTCAAAATAGACAAACTACATATGATTGGTGGATTCATATCTGCCGCCTGGGCTCAACCAATCAGCTCTTTCCTGCCTTTTTTACTGTATTTTGAACTGTCCGCCTTTTCATTTGATTGGTCCATACTTCTCCATAGGTTATAATGGTTCACTGTTGCTCCTAATCTGATTGGTTGGTTTATGCCGACCAATAAGAAGAGCTTAAAGAATTTGAATTACTGTATTTCCCGGCAATTCTCTATATCGCAATTCCCGATGTTGCGCCGGTCTCGGCGACAAACGCGTTGTTAGGGATTTGATTGATCTATGTTTATAGAAGGTTTCAGCTCTTTTTCAGATCATATTTTACACCTAATAAAAATGATTTTTGTAATCATACTCCATGCCGCACGGCGCTGAGAGCCGAGATTTCATTGCCCCAATCTCTCCATAGACTACAATGGGACAAGTAGCTCGCGCTCTGATTGGCCGAGATAGCCAAGCCCCCGCTACTTCAACCAATCAGCTCTTTCCTGCCTTTTTACTGTATTTTGAACTGTCCCGCCTTTGCCTGTGATTGGTCCATACTTCTCCATAGCTTAAATAGGGACACTGTCGCTCCTATTCTGATTGGTTTGTTTATGCCGACCAATGAGAAACGCTTACAGACTTTGAATTACTGTATTTCCCGGCAATTTCGAATATCCCAATTCCCGATGTAGCGCCGGTCTCGCAAACAACGCGTTGTTAGGGATTTGATTGATATATGTTTATAGAAGGTTTTCAGCTCTTTTTCAGATCATATTTTACACTTAATAAAAATGATTTTTTTAATCATACTCCATGCCGCATGGCGCTGAGAGCCGATATTTCATTGCCCCGATCTGGCCATAGACTACAATGGGAAAAAGTAGCTCGCGCTCTGATTGGCCGGGATAGCCAAGCCCCCGCTAGCTCAACCAATCAGCTCTTTTCTGCCATTTTAACTGTATTTTGAAACTGTCCGCCATTGAATTTGATTGGTCCAGATTTCTCCATAGGTATAAGTGGGTCCCCTGGTCCTGCCTATACTGATTGGCCGAGAAAGCCAAGCCCCCGCTAGCTCAACCAATCATCCTCTCACTCTCTCATATATATCTATCATACTCTTCTCTGCCGTTTTTTATTAACTGGTATTTGAACTGTCCCGCAATTTGAATTTGATTGGTCAATATTTCCTTTCTTTCTCCATAGGTTATAATGGTCATGTCGCTCCTATTCTGATTGGACAATGATTGCCCAAGGCCCACCGTTAGCTCAAACCAATCAGCTTTTTCCTGCATTTTTATCGCTGTATTTTGTAACTGTCCCTGGTCCTGTGGCCCTTTGATTTTCATTGTCAATAGTTCTCTTCCATAGGTTTTAAAGGGTCCCTGTCGCTCCATATCGATTGGCTGGTTTATAGCCGACCATGAGAACGCTTACATAATTTGAATTACTGTATTTCCAGTCCAGCAATTTCCAAGATCCTAATTCCTGATGTTGGCGACTCAGAGGATGGGCGAATTGGATTCTAACGAATGGAATCGTGTAGAATTTCAGGAAAACTTTGGTTCTGAAAACGAAGACGAAAGTTTGGGGGACTTCGCGTGAACGAAGTGTGCTTTTGATTGATAAAAAGGCTACTGCGAGCAACATGCGTTACATGGGGCAAGAGCACTCTAGGTGAGGGAAGAACGTGCATAGCCTGCATGACATGGCAGCAGATGAAACCATTCATAGACGGCAGGATTCTGTGATCGTCAACCTGGCACTATATAAGTCCTGGGCGCGTGAATACAACGCGGAGCACACACACCTCTCACAGTACTGACTTAGGAAAGAGGTGCTGCCAAGCCGGCTGCTTGTAATGAGCTCTTACTGAAGAACCTGATGTTTATCCAGCGAGTTTTTGGGGTAGTCACAGCATGGTCTCAGAGACTGCTTCTCTCAATGTACTATTTCTGATTTAGTGGGTTATTTGATCTGAAAATCCAGTGAGGCGTCAATGCATCTGCTTGCATATCCACGTACATTTTAATGCTAGCTGCTAACAGCACATTGAATATCCCAAGGGGGATCTAGCCGTGTCCCAGTTGTATTCATTAAAAGAAACAAGCGTTTTTTTACAATACACAGATACCACTTCATTATTGGCTCTCAATTCTTTTTGCGAAATTTACATCCAGGGTTTAATTAAGCATTGTTCTACTCTGTTGTGTGACTAAACAACAATAACAAAATACCACTCCGCGCATCATTATTTTTGGCTGCTCAATTCTTTTAGCGCAATTTACATCTCACAGGGGGTAATTAAGCGTTGTTCTGCTGTGTGGTGACTAGAAAGAAAACCGTCTTTTTCACCGCCTAAAAAAATACATTTTTCCTGTAGCCTAATTCACAAAGCAAGGTTAATTACAATTTATTTTCTTCACGTAACTGTTGTTATGTGTAGCGTAAAAAACAACGCCATTGTAACACGTTACAAAAGCTTCGTAGTTTGGTGGTTGCTCAAATGTTATGCGCAATTTACATACCAGGGGTTTATATTAAACATTGTTTTCTGCTGTGGTGACTAAAATAAACCGTCTTTCACCGCCAAAATATACATTTTCCTGTAGCCTAATCACAAGCGAGGTTAAAATAATTACTAGATGTTGATCGATTGCGTTGCTATCGAGATCGATCGATAGTCGATAGTCACGGCGCTATCGATAAGGTTTTTCGATAGTGAGCATCGATTATGAGCGATTACCATTAAAGTCTATGGAGAGTCAACAACAGCCGCTTCTTATTGACACCCAAACAAGGCTGGAGAAGGCTGAAAATTAACATCCACAACATCAAATGGATACGTGCTTCATCTTAGCATACACACTTTAGGTTTATAAAAGTCACAGAAATAAAGTCAGCAGACCATTCACTTCCTGTCTTTTACCACAGCCTGACCCTTATCTGCATCAACCCACTAATTAAAAGCGCCAGAAGAGCAGTAATGAATTTGAACCATCATCTTCTTGAACTGGACATTGAATATCCCCTGTCCTGGAACGCAGCATGAGCCGCCAAACCCTGCATGACCCCCAGAATTAAAAAGTGCCGCAAAAATGAGTCTTTCAACCACATTTTAGTTGAACGAGACACTAACTATATCTGTCCTGTACGCATATGCAGAATGACCATTAAACCAGTCTGACCCCACAGTTTAAAAAGTGCCGGAAAAAGGAGTCTTTCCATCAACCACCTTTTAGTTTCACAGGACATTACTATACCTGTCCTGGGCCAAGCAAGAGCCCCAAACCTGCATTACCCCGACATTTAAAAAGTCGGCGAGAAAGGAGACTCGTTCAACCACCATTATGTTTCACTTACATTGACTATACCCTGTCCTGGGCCACAGCATGACCCCAAAACCTGCATGACTCCCCACATTCTTAAAAAGTGCTGGAAAAAGGAGTCCTTTCACAACACCACCATTTTAGTTTCACCTGGACATTGGACTATACTGTCACTGGGCCACAGCATGACCCAAACCTGGCATGAACCCGACATTTAAAAGAAGTCCGGAGAAGAGACCTTTTCTAGCAAACCACCATTTAGGTTTCACTGGACATTGACTATACCTGTCCTGGGCCACAGCTATGAGCCCCCAAACCTGCATGACCCCCACATTTAAAAAAGTGCCGGAAAAAGGAAGTCTTTCCACCACCATTTTTAGTTCTCACTGGACTTTGACTAACCTGTCCTGGGCCACAGCATGAGCCCCAAACCATGCAATGACCCCCCATTTAAAAAGTGCTGGAAAAAGGAGTCGTTTCACCACATTTTAGTTTTCACTGGACATTGACTATACCTGTCCTGGGCCACAGCATGAGCCCCAAACCTCATACCCCCACATTAAAATGCCGAAAAAGGAGTCTTTCACTCACCATTTTTAGTTTAACAGGGACGTGTATTGACTATACTGTCCTGGGCCACAGCATGACCTAGGGCCGGAGTTACAGTGGGTGCAGGTGAAGCCCAGGCTGGCGTCCGTCATCTATAACACGCAGGTTAAAATGCCCCTGATGACCAGCAAACGAAAAACTGTCAGTGCTGAAGCAGAGTGCGGAAGCGAAGTGTGAGAACTCCAGCCTTCCTCTGTACACAGTCAATACCTGGGTAGCCGCTTGTTGCCCTCTCCGTATGAGTGTGACCATTGACGCTTCACTTGAAATACTGGTGTTAACGGGCTCCTGTTACAACAACCCAGTGCTCCTTTATCCTTGGCAATCTTTTTTTCCTCATTTTTAACCTCAACGTGCTGGAGGGAAATGGACTACTGTATTTTGTTCTCTGTCTGTGCTCCATACTCCATGTTCACTGAATAACCTACATCTGGTCAAGGTGTTTCTTACCTCCCCTTGTACAATTCAGAGAGAATTTTTTTAACAGCTATTTTGTACATGCAAGTTTTTTAGTACTTTAATTCTAGAAAACACATTTTTAAGAATAGATGGAATCCCACCATGTCTTTGTTCTCTTTCCTTTCAACTTGTATTAAAGGTTGTCTCAAGACATGGATTGATAGCTAATTTAAGATCTGCAAAACAGTCATTTTGGCAATATGTGTCCATTAACAGTGTCCTACCTATTCCTGTTTCTTACAGCACCAGTCACCCCTAAAAGCCACTCTTGACAATTGTGAAAGAACAAATGTCTGTAGAAACAACATTTTTAGAATAGGACCTGTAATATAGCTGCATGTCACAGCAAATGGCCCCCAAAAATTCAAGCCATGGAACCCTTGGGAGCCACTTTGGTCATTGTGAAGAACAAATGCTGTACGAATCATACATTTTTAGAATACGGACCTGTAGTAAACTGCATGTCACAGCAAAATGCCCCCCAAAAATTCAATAGCATGACCCTTGAGCCACTTTTGGTCAATTGTGAAGAACAAATGTCTGTTAGAACAGACATTTTTTTATAATAGGATCTGTATATTGGCCTGCATTTTCAAAGCAGCAAGACCCAAAAAATTATAAAAATGACTTCTCAGCACTGTTAAAAATTGTGAGGAGAATGCCACTAGAAGCCACAATTTCTATTCCAAAGGACCATATTATTGCTGATCTCACAGCAACATGACCCCAAAAAAAGTTATAAAAATATGACTTCTCACCACTATTAAAAATTGTGAGGGGAGAAATGCCACGTATAAAGTCACATTTCGTTTCCAAAGGAGCATGAGTATAATGCTGTATCTCACAGCAACATTGACCCTCAAAAAACCATTGACAATGCGAATACTACTAAGATAAAAGTGAGTAACATGGAAGTCACGTTGTTGTCCATGAAACCTTGCTGTCTTTAACAGTCCTCCTCACAGTAGCAAACCAGCAAAATGAACTGTTGGGAAAAGAGAATAAAAATTGCAAGTAAGAAATGGTCATTTTTAAAAAAAAAAGTTTTCAAGAGGACCATTTTCTGTTTGAAAAGGAATGTGAAGTAGACCGGCAACTAATCGGTGACCTCGGCATATTGGGGGCCACAACATCATCATAGATCCATGCCTGAATCCATCTTGAAGAAAGTACAAAACGATCCAAATTATCTGTGAAAACCGATCGTTTGTCTGTATTGACTCCTCCCAGCTGTCTGAAGGTCGCCGATCAGATATGACCTGCTGCTGGGCAGGACAACACCTCATGGCGTTGACTAGCCAGCTCGGTCCATTCGTCCATTTTGGATACCCAGAAAGTCTATTGGGTTCCGGAACACATGCAAAAACATCGTGTTGAACGCAGATAGTCGTCGCACCATGATCTTAAGCTGATCTCTGTTGATTTGGATGTTGCCCTGCGGATTGCATGCGTTGGTGAGGTGGTAACAAAGATGCCAAGGTCACACATTAGCTCTGCCACCCGTTGCCTGCTGCTGCGCTCACGCTAACTTGGCACACTAACTGCTGTCACGTCGCTGATGTGTTACCACCCACTCGGACATTTGGGGAACGTGAAGCAGACGCAGACAGATTCTCCAGTTGATCAATCAGCAAGGTCTCCATTTTCCTGCATTTTACTCTCTAATTGGGTGGGTGGAAGGAAAGTGCTGATTTTTGTTTTGTACCGGGATCCAGGAGGGTGGCCACCCACGTAACTGTTGTTACATATTTGATGGCCTTTAATGCGAGGATCATGTGGAGGAAATGGAGCATCACGCACAGTCATGTGAGAGATGGAGCCGCTTGGATTTCCCAAGCCTCTGGGTCGAGGGGCACTAGCAAACTTGATCTCCTCTCTTACCTCCTCGCCTGCAAAGTCGCGCCAACCTCTTTCCAAGGCAGGACGTCTGTAACATCGCGTGACTAGGAATACCTCTCCTCCTCTCCTCCTACTCCCTCCACCCTGCTCCGGCACAGTCTTCAACACAGCCCAGGCTTGCCATGTGATGATGCACCCTGAGAGCTGATGCGCCACCTGCACTAGCTCTGAGGAGCCCGAACCAACTGCTCTATGAAGACCGATGAAATTGTGAAACTGACGCCCTTGATGGATTTGACGGAGAGAAACGGCTCCGTGTCCGCGATGCTTGTGTCCGTCTCCTCCTCCCATCGACTGGGCGGGACTGCTAGTTTTTCTGAGTTTCCAACGATCAGTTCCAGAACTAAATCACCACAATGCACATGCTGACAAGGCATTGTCCGCACTGACCATAATTTTGGTGGGCTTCTTCAAAACTGGCAAGGAGGTTCAGAGCTCTTACACTGCCTCCACTCTCGAGTGGTTCAACAACCCGACTACAGTCTGTTACACCGCTGCTTGTCAGCCATGTGTCACTTCGTACTGCGTAATGTCATTGCGCTGCTGCCACAATCGCATGGAGCATGTGAGGGTGGAATTCCAGCGTGTTGCCAACGTCAACAATGATACGGTGACGGGGAGCCGAGCTGACGCTGCACAAACGCAGACCAGGCGGACGTAGGAAGAGATGAGCAGTGTGCGAATGGCGGAAGTGCGAACTCAGACCTCGAGCCTCTATCATTCAGCAGCAGTCCAGAACCCGGGTAGCTCTTTAGAAATTTCCAGACGACAAGGTTCATGACATGTGGCCAGTCAAGGGATGTGCTCCAGCCTACCGATTCTTAAGGGGGGTACCAGCAATTTCGCCCGTTATCGCACGACGCTACCTTACAGCCTATGCCTGGCCCAAGTTCTGTCACCCAGCCTACGCTCGCTCTCGTTGCTAGAGCCGACACTAGGCTCCTGAACGTGGTGTGGACGGTCCTCCAAGGCAGATTAATTTCAACACGGCCTGGTTGTCTCTGGGCACGTGATGCCACAGAGGACCTATGGGGAAAGAGCCCTGCAACCAACCCCTGCGTTTTTGAAGAGGCGTGCGCCGAGCCCCCCCTGAAAAAAAAAAAGCCACCGTCACGCCCCAGAGACATCCTACGCCATGCTCACCAGTGAGGCTGTCTAAAGAGATATAGCGGCCTTTGCCATGCTTACTAGTCCATAGTGGTTCTGGTGTGAGATCGCGACTTTTTCCGACACAGATGCAGACAACGCGCTTGAAATTTTAATGACACGTGCTTGGCCAGGGCAGACGGCTTTACTGGCACAAGAAATGACTGCTCGCATCTGGTAATGGGGCGAGGCGTGGGCCATGAGTGGCGGAAAACCCCACTGTGTCCCACCAGACGGAAAAGCAACATTCCAAGGCCAAAGAGCCTGGCAATGCCGACAATTCAGGATTTTAGGCCTGGGAGGGTTTGGGTTAAAGTGGTTTCTTCTGTTTCCCAAACTGGAAGACAGAAGGCAACAGGCTGCTAGACTGGCCCGCTGTAAAAACGGCGTGCAGGTCGTCAAACTGGCGGAAGGAGAAGGGGTAGGATGGGTCTCTGGTGGTGCCTGGTGGTACTCTCGGCGCGAACGGTGGATGCTGAAGCGAGGCTGATCCCGATCATGACTCAGAAGAGACATAGGGCAGCCTGAGGAACTGCTTGGTGGTGGGCGGAGGAGGAGGAGGCGGAGACCAGAAGGGTGTGACAGTGAGTTTGGAGGCCCGGCGTCGGTCTGAGCCTTTTTATTGGCCAAGTGTTCCCTGGTCATATTTCAACTCATGCATTTCCTGCATATGACTAGACATGTTGGTGGAGGTTAACCACCTTAAGGTTCTTGCCTCTACTTAAGCGTTTAGCAAAGGCGGCATATGACATCGCTGTGAATCAGAGGCTTGTCTCAAGAGAAGTCCTCTGCTTGAGAAGGTCCTGGACCTTTTTGACGGCGATAAGCGAGGAGCGGGGTTTGCGCTGACCGTGGCTGGTGCGGAATCATAATCAGCGGACTTCTTGCGACCGCCCTCTCCGCTTTTTGTGGCGGGACCCGATATTGACACTAACCGCCAATCGTCTCCTCCTCGTTGCCACTGATGAAGCGCTCGCAAAGCTAATTCTGCGTAAAAAGACCAGGATGGGATCCACAATGTCGTTATCATCATCATCATCAACCAGGTGACTTTGGTCGTTCCTGACTTTCTGCATCCTAGAAGCTGCGGCTACAGAGCAAGGGGCACTGCATAGGCGTTCCCGGACCGACTTGACCGTGATTTTTGCCCGATTGATCTCGCTTCCTTCACCTCCTCTGATGGCATCCATTAACTGGGTCGTCAGAGCAGACTAAATCATCCTCTTGAGCATTTAACATCTTCTTACGCCCAACCGCATTTTGTCATCAAAGAGGGTCCTTCAGACAATGGATTATATCCACATGGTGGGTACACGAGTTGACATTTGGGCTGCTTCATGTGACGGATGCTGAAGATGCTGATGACGACATTTGGTGGCCGTGACTGAGGACGAGGAGGTAAGATCTGCTAGATCAGTTGCATAACCACTGAAGACAGATTGGGCGACGATCGTTCGTTACTTAGATTCACAGGCCCTGACCCAGCGATGACAGGCCTGAGGTCCTGCAACTGACGATCCGCTGGCATGCGTGTTTCGCCAGCCACTGGAGGAGCACCTTCTCCGTACCTCTCCTACCTCCATGTGCTACCCCCTCTTTGCTCGCTTACGCACCAGCATTTTCGCTCCATGTCCAGAAATATAAAAATTTTGAGAAGGTATGGAAATAGTTTTGGACAGTCTCTTATTAATAGACGGCAAATCACAGCGATTCTCAAATCCCTGCTAATCAAAACAAAAATGCTGATTTCAAATTTAACTGCAAGGTGTCTATCAACAAATCTGGAACTGGGCAAAAGTCAAAAAACACGTATCTGTTATGTTTTGGTTATAGATAAATGGGTATTTTTGCACCTTTCAATTCACCTGTGGTGAATATAGATTGCTGTTTTAGATTACGTAGATGCGGCTCAATGAACAGTAACTGGTGCGCAAAAGGCAAAAACACGTAACTTATGTTTGATATAATAAACTGTATTTTTTGCACCTTTCAATTCACCTAGTGGTGAATATAGAATTGGCTGTTTTAAGATTTACGTAGATGCTTGCGCGATCAATGAACAGTACTCCTATGGTGCGCAAAATCAAAAAACCGTAACTGTATGTTTTTGATATAATATAACTATATTTTTGCACCTTTCAATTCACCTGTGGTGAATATAGAATTGCTGTTTTTAAGATTTACTTAATAGCTGCTCATTGAACAGTACATGTGCGCAAAACGTCAAAAAACACCGTAACGTTATGTTTTGATATAAATAAACGGTATTTTATTCAACCTTTCAATTCACACAGTGGTGATATAGAATTGCTGTTTTAAAGATTTACGTAGATGCGCGGTCAATGAACAGTACTGGGTGCGCAAAAGTAAAAAAATCATGTAACGTGTTTATTTTTTGAATATAATAACTGGTATTTTGCACCATAGCAGATTCACGCTGTGGTGAATATAGAATTGCTGTTTTAAGATTACGTAGCAATGCAGCGATCAATGACAATGCTTGGGTGTTGCAAAAAGTCAAAAAACCAAGTAACTGTGTATGGTTTTTGAAATGTAATAAACGGTATTTTTTTGGCACGGCTTCATTCACTCTTTGGTGAATATACAGAATTGCTGTTTTAAGATTTACAGTAGATGCTGCGTCAATGAACAGTACTGGGTGCGGCAAAAGTCAAAACCATGACGTATACTGTTATGTTTTGATATAATAAACGTATTTTTTTTGCACCTATTCAATTCACCTGTGGTGAATATAGAGATTGCTGTTTTAATGATTTACCTAGATGCTCCAAGCGTCAAAGAACAGTACTGTATGGGTGCGCAAAAGTCAAAACAAAGGCAACGTAACTGGTTAGTTTGATATAAATAAAACGAGTATTTTAGCACCTTTCATATTCACCTCTGTGTGGTGAATATAGAATTGCAGTTTTGAAAGATAATTACGTAGATCGTTTTAGCCGTCAATGAAGCGGTACTTGAGGCTCTGCGCAAAAGATCAAAAAACACGTAACGTGTATAGTTTTGTATATAATGAAATAGGTATATCTATTTGCATCTCCTTCATTCACACTGAACATGAGTGAATATAAATTGCTGTCTAAGATTACGTAGATGCTGCTTCAATAACAGTACTGGTGCAGCAAAAGTCAAAAACACGTAACTGTTTATTTTTTGAATATAATAAACCGAATATTATTTTGCACTTCTTTTCAATTAACCTGTGGTGAATATAGAATTGCTGTTTTTAAGATTTACGATAGATTGCCTGTACCTACGCCAGTCAATGTAACATTTATTGCAGGTGTGTGTCAAAAGCAAAAAACTAGATGCACTGTCATGTACAACCATTGATGTTTATGATATGAATATAAAACGGTATTTTTTGGCAAATAACCTTTCAATTCACCTGTGGGTGAATATAGAATTGCTGTTTTAGAGATTTACGTAATGCTGCTCAATGAACAGTACGGGGCGCAAAAGTCAAAAAAAACACGTAACTGTTATGTTTTGATTTATAATAAATGGTATTGTGTTTGCACCTTTCAATTCACGGCTGTGGTGAATATGTAAGAATTGCTGGTTTTAATAAAGATTACGTAGATGCTAGCATCAATGAACAGTACTGGGTGCGCGAAAAGTCAAAAAAACACGTAACTGTTATTTTTGATATAATAAACTGTTATTTTTTGCACCTTTCAATTCAACACTAGATGGTGGAATATAATAGAATTCTGTTTTTAAAGATTTACGTAGATGCTCGAGCTAAGCGTCAATGAATCAGTACATGGGTGCGCAACAAGTCAAAAAACGACGTAACTTGATATGTTTTGGGGGATATAATAAATGGGTATTTTTTGCACCTTTCAATTCACACTGTGGATGAATATAGAAATGCTTGTTATAAAAGAGATAGTAGATTGCTGCGGTCAATGAACAGTACTGGTGCGCAAAGTCAAAAAACACGTAACTGATAGTTGTTTCGTACGATACAACGGTATTTTTTGGCAACAAACACAAACCTGTGCTGACTACAAAGATGCTGGATTGTAATTTAAGTGAAGGTGGATAATCCAACAGTCACAAAAGTAATAAAATGAACCACCTATCTGAAATGTATACTGATAAAAGTGGAGTTTTTGCAGCTACACAAAGAGACCTGCAGTTTACAAGAAATGATGTTTAATAATCCAATATAAGTTCAGCTGCCCCAATCAGGAACAATATTTCAATGAGCAAACTGTTAATATAAAGATATTCCACTACAATGTTCTACACTAAGTCCTTGGTGAACTTTATTCAATGTCTTTATAGATTAGGAGCTTGTCTGTGTTCTCTCCCGCTGAGCCCCCCCCCCTGCTTCCCACCGGCACTCGCCGTGAATTTACAAGCGTAGATGCTGCTGTTAATAATTCTCTAAGCAACTAAATAAAGTTCTTCAAATCTCTAATCTAACTAAATTGGACGGATCAACAGCTAATATTAGAACGGTTTCTCTGTGCAGAAAAAGACTAATTTCGCTGAGCCTGTTTTGGGCCACAGGCGAAGGCAGACACGCAGGTCCTCGATCCCTAATGGATACGCTGAGAGACACTGAGCTGAAACAGGAAACGCTGTTCTATGTAAAACGAAGGTCATGTTATTTTTTTTTTTTCCAGCCAATCGCATACCATACACAATCCAAGTCATGACGTTGCACACCAGACTATGTCACCCTGCTTCAAATTCTTGTAATCTGATTTGTCTGCTGGTGGGCCCGGCCAGCCGCCCACACACACACAACAGAAGCGTCCGAAAAAAGTGCGCGAGTCTAATAGATGATGCTCAGATTTTAACCTTAATTATCGCATGATCTGGAAAATTCGATCACCATAAAAACCTTGCCGATTTCAACTTTGTCGATAAAAATCGCTCAACACAGTAGCAGCTACTTGGTGTGCATATGGTATTTTTTAGCTCTTCTAGCCATCATACAGCAGGGGGCATTTATTGGGGGGTGGGGCATTTTACTATTCCTGGGTTTTTTTTAAAGGGATCCCTTTAAAATTTCCCGTTAGCTCATGAGTTGGTTGCCATAACATGAAAACAAAGTGAAATTAGTTAAGGTGTATGCGGCGCTTTTGCACAAATTTTGGTCCACTCTCTACACTTTTCAAAAGTAGGGAAAAATAAGAGTGTCATTTGAGGTGGTGGTAAACAAATAAAAAAATATGAAAAAGCGACATACATCTATACCTATAGTATGTAAAACAGCAGCACAAGATAGGTCAATTTTGATTGGGTGCCAAAAAATATATATTTATTAAACACCAAAAGGCCCCATGCAAAGGTTTCTTTTAAAACATAGAAAGTGACAAAAATGGTGTAACATTTTGGTTGTTGGACCTTACAAGTGTCACATTGGTGGAAGTGAGATAGAACAGAAATGTGGTTGTAGCATACTTGCAGAGATGACATCATGCATGCTACCCTACTTCCTGTTTTTCCCCCTGCCCCAAGAAACATTGTAGAAAAAAGGTCCCCAAAACCCCAAAACATTACACTATTTCTGTCACTTTCTATGTAGTTTAAGAGAACCTTGCATGTGACTCTTTAGGATATATAATAAATATATTTTATTGGCATCCAATCAAAATTTACCTATCAGGTGTGCTGCTGTTCCACATACTAAGGGTCACATGTAAGAACATGTTTATGGACAAAAGAGTATAAACAGGTTCATACATGTTACCCTAAATGTCTTGGTTTAAATTTATCCTTCAAAAAGCCCCTGACAAGACAAGAAAAAGTGCCGTATTTTTCTTTTAAAGGGGTTGTCTCACTACAAGGTTGCTTTTTATGTTAAAGTTTTGGGTAAAAACAAGTCACTTTGCAATATGTGTCCATTAAACAGTGTCCTACCCCATTCTGGATTCCCCCCTTGTATGGGCTGCATCAGCTCCTGTGGTTGCTATGCTACAGACTGTTTGATCTCTCCCGATGGGTGTAGGGGCTGGTCGCTGGGAGCTACAAAACCTGTCTTTTTCGCGTTAGTAGAAACTCTAAAAAACGGGGGGCCCCTGAATTAAAGTGAAAAAAAGAAAACCGACTGTGGAAAAAATGAAACAATGTTGTGAGACAACCAGTTTAATGTTATACCTGTTTAATTTTTTTTATTATGTACAGTTCTACAGTCAAGGAGATTTGATTTCTCCCATTTTAGAGGTCTACCCAAACGCCTCTACCTAACACTCGCCAGGGCTTTTTAAGTGCCATTGTCAGCTAAGAGCCCTCTCAGGTATGGATATTAGTTTTGGTTGCGGGAAGGGGAGGAAAAAAAGGGCAGGGGGACAGGGACAGAGAAACAAAAATTCCAGGGGTTGTTAAAAGGTGAATTTTTTTAGGGGGGGAGGTGTTCAATTTTTGGAGGTGGTCTGGGGGGGCTATATTTATTTCCAAAAGGGCTTGTTAGGGGGTTTCGTGGGTTTTTACTTGTTTAGGTGGCCTGCGAGAAAATGTATTTATTTTTAGGTCTGTATGTGGGTGGGCAGGGTCTGTATTCATTTTGGTGTGCTGAGTCACATGTGCTAGCTGAATTTAAATATTATGGGTCAGAGACATGTCATATATAAATTGGCAGGGCATATGAAAAAAATAGGTTGCTCTAAGTATGCCATAAATGGATAACGTGCAAAAGAATTAACATAACAAGACTATACATATGTTAGGTGGCAAGAAATCACAGCATTAAGACACTATTTTTTTCCAAACATGTTTTATTACAACTATTTAACCCCTTACAGCATAACCAGCCATTTACAAAGATTTGCTGCACCTCATGTAAAAGTCTGACAGCTGCTGCTCTGAATCTGACAGCAAAGTGCCATCTATTAACAACAGATGTTAAGAAAGTGACAGCTTGTTGTCTAATGCTAAGGAGTAAATGTGGCAACAGTTCCGAGTGGAAGTGAAGCTGCTCTTCAGGTCTTAAAAACTAGATTAGTCATTATTAGCCTATATAAAGATACCCATCACAGTTTGTAGCCTCAGAGGAGTTGCAGAAGGTTATTCATAACAATGTCATTAGTATGGCTGAAAAAATGCACACAAAATAACCTAGATCTGCCTCAAGGAATTTTAAAAAATGCATCAGAACATAAATTGTAAGCACAGCATTTTTGTTGAACACTATCTAATCTATTTTTATTTCAATAATATATTGGGAAAAACGGGCTATGCAAAATATGTTTAAAATGAAACATTAAGAAAGTCCTGCACCAGTAGAAGTGTTCAAGTTATTTATGTTCTGTCAGCACCAATGCGTTTCAGTGTCTGTTTTTTAAACTCCTGGAATTGGGTTTATGAATCATTGTGACTATAATATCATGTGACTGCCAATACAGGAACTCTTGAATTATACATTCTGCACAGTTCCAGTGGGAAAGGTTTCTGTACAGTATCTCATTTAAGATAGATATCTGCAACTCAAAAAACAAAATAAGACAGGTCAGTTATGATATCTGACATCAGCTGGTGCACCACTAGAATCCTAAGCAGGGCATGTAATAGAAACTGGCCTTTGTGGACTTAACACTTTTGACATGGCAAAAAAGTGATTTCTTTATATGTTAGGCATTACCTTGATGAAGAAAAAACTGCAACAAGGTTTAGACATTTTCATTCCTTCTATTATTCTCAGACCCTATGATATCCAGTTTGTAACTTCTAGGACTTTTCTCAAGTTGGTATCTCTCTCCAATACATATATACTGGATCTGAGATCTGTTTAGAAGTTTGATGTTGGCGCTCTGCTTTCTCCTTGCTCTTGTACACAGTGTGGCAGAGCGACCTTAGGCGGTCCTTGGTGCTGCCCCAAAAGCCGTTTGCCACCCAGAGCATGGTTCGGGGGGGAAGCCCGGGGTCACAGCAGCAAAATTAGGTTGCTGAACTCGTTGTTTGTACGGCTGATATCCAGCCATTTTGGGTTGGCTTTTTCCGGAAGAGCTGCGTTGGGTATGTGGCTGTTCCCACGTTTCCCCTGTTCCCATGTTCCAGTCCAGGATTTCCAGGCTATAAAAAGCCTGTTTGCCCGGTGATCAGGGGCGTGGTTGCGTGAAACCCCGGAGGCAGGGGAGCTGAAGAGAGGCTCTGCCCCCAGAGGCTTGTGGGAAGCCTGGATACCATTGGTGACTGGGTAAGGATGTGTATAGTGGCCTGAGTGCTAGACTCAGACCACAGGTTAGAGAGGGCCTCTAATTGTGTTGTAGTTAGTGGCTGGAAGGCCTGAGGATTTTGTTTTGTATTCTGGTTGTATTTTCCTGTGCATGAATAAAACAGGCTGAAGCCAGAAAGGAGCCTGTGTTGGTGTGCATTCACTTATCAGAGTGGCGATTCCAAAGCTGAATGACCCCCCCACCACATATGGTGAACGATGCGGGCATAATTGGCACAGACTGAGCAGAATTGGCACAGGTGAAGTTGTGCTGCAGAGAAAATTTAAAGGGCCAGAGGCCTAACTGTGAAGCAGTGCTGCTGAAAGAGACTGTGTTGCTGCCAGAGTTTTGTTTTCCCCACTGACCATGGAGGACATTTTTGAGCTGGTGCGTCGTATGACCACCCAGCCGGCAGTGCCACAGTACCATGACCGACCAAAGCCAGGTCAGCCTTCTAAGGCAAAGTCCAAGCGCAGCAACAAATCTCAACAGCCGAGAACCACCACTGTCCAGCAGGAGAAGCTGTGCTGAGTGAGCCTTAGAGCGGGATGTGCTCCTGATGGTCCTGTGATCTGGAGGGCAGAGGACATGCTGCCACGGATGCATTGGCTGCGGGTGGATGATCTCCTACTGTGGGTGGACATGGACTGTCGCCAAGAGGTCTCCAGAGTGCACCCGGACATCGCACCTGGTTTGAAGACCCGACAAGAAAGTGGTAAGTTCATTCCAATGCATTTTGAGACTTGTTGTGGGACTGTTATCCATTTGCTAGAGGTTTGCGAGAACCTACAGTCCGGGTGTTGACTTGGAAGAGACTTTCCCCATTTTGAGCAACCGCGAGGGTGTCAGGCAAAGGAAGTGACTGTTCCTGGGAAGTGCCCATTGAGGAGTATGCGGTGCCGTTGTCTGAGACAGAAGAGCCTGGGTTGGAGTCTCAGAGAGTACCTGAGACTGACACAGTTTATTTTGGACTGGAAGAGTCTAATGAACTCTGTGTACGGGACATGTGCCTAGCATTACCTGCTGTGTTTCCTGTGGGAAAGGGTAACACCTCTGCTACTTCCAGTGTGATAAATGCTGTGTCTATTGAAAATGCTAATAATGGGTTAAACCAAAGTGTAAACCATAGCTATGCCACACAGCCTGAGCAAGGGGATGTTAGCTGGGGCATAAGGTCAGCTCCAAGTAGTGCGTCCATGTATGAACAAGCGGCTAGAGGTGCTGTGGCAGAGAGCAGCTCAGGTCTGCCACTGGAGGGTATGGCTGTCAGGGCTAGTGAAGTAAAAGCAGAGTGTGAACTAGCTCCTGAAGCAGTGCCAGCCCTAGCTATAAAGCAGACAGGCTCAGGTGTGCCCGTAGAGGTCATGATTAACAGTGCTGATGTAAGGGATCCGTCAGGGGTGCACGAACAGACACAGACAGCGTGAGGCCCTGACACTGATCCCAACCCCTGTCCCTGCCTTTTGGGGTGCCCGACTCCTTAATAGGTCGGCCCCAACCAGAAGACTGAGCACTATACTGAATAGCGTGGAAGACACAAGACGCAGACAAACAATACAAACACAATATGGGAACGTCAAGCAAGCCAAGTCGGTAACTAACGGGAACGCAGTACAAAGTAAGAAGGCAGAAGAATAAACGTGATCCAAACAGAGTACGGTAACCAGGGAGGCACAGAATAGAGTAGGTGAGCAAAAGACAGGAAAGGACCAGTATAACCAGCAAAGAGAGGAGACAGAAGAGCCCTTAAATACCTTCCAGAAGAACCAAGGACAAAGGCAATAGGAGGAAGAAACAGAAGACCAGATAGGAAGGTAGAGCTGTCAATCACCAGGATCAAGGAGCCAGGTTAACCCGTGGAGTGCTGGAAGATTCCTGGCCTAGGCGTCGGCCAGGAATCACAGGATAGCAGGGAAGAAAACCCAGTTCACACTAGTGAACACAAATGTAAACATTATGTCAAAAACCACGGCTTACGTCGCAATGGCCGCGGCCGGCGACCAGAACTCAAAGCTGGGGTTCTTTCTGGCATGATCATGACAGCTGAGTCTATAGCAGAGAATGTGGGTTTTATGCTGCATAATAATATTGAGACATGGGTTAACACTACAGGCTCAGGTGGAGCTGATGTGGTTGCCCCTAGCAACAAGGTGTCCTTTGCATCTCCTGCCATAAAAACGTATGAGTGTGCAGGCCCTGAAGCTGTGTGTGAAGTGTCTGGAGTCCAGCTGGTGAATGTGTCTACCAGTGACCCCAGTGCTCGGTGTGTACCTAATGGTAGCTTGCAAGTCGCAGGTAATGCGTGCCCAGGGATTGATAGCCACCAGTTCTGTTTGACTGCTATTGGTCCCAGAGAGGAGCCTTCCTGTTGCAGTGTGCAGCCTGGAAGGGAACCGGAGAATCTTGGGGATGTTTGCTCTCCTACAAAGTGTGATGAGACTAGTTTAATGAGGGTGTGTCCAGATTCTGGTGAGATGTATGCCTGCATGAATGCAGCCTCAGATACCTGTGTAGAGAAATGTCATGCTGAGACCTTTACTTCTACTGATTTCACTTGCTTCAATGGGTGCTGTATTGCCAGTAGCTTTTTCTGCCATGGTCACAAAGACTGCAGTGATGGAAGGAGTGAGCTGCTAGACACCACAGAGGCGGATGTATGCTTGAATCCTAGTGAGAGGCAGGTGAGCGGGATTAAATCCCCAGATGGTAAAGAGGTGACTGGTTCTGAGGCAACTGATAAATTTTCCTTACAGGTGATGGAGGAAAGTATGAACAGTATCTCAGAGGTGTTATGTCCTGTGGTTGGCGGCGACCTACAGGTGGGTGCCAGCCAGATATCTGCGGCACCCCCTGGTGGTGGAAAGATGAGTGATTTGCCTAATGTGAACACGGCAAGTGTGATGCATGAATGGAAAAACCTTAAAGAGGATGACCCGGCAGATAGGACTGATGTTCCATTTCTAAATGTGTCGGCCATTAACCCCAGCACACAAGGTGAATCTGATGGTGTGCAAGTTGCAAAAGGGTGCCCGGAAAAGGAGCTGGGGAGTTCTCCCTTAGAGTTTGCTTTGGGGATGTGGTGGAACATTTCCATATGTTGCTGCAGGGGGTTTCTGTGCTAGATGGAGCCAGTAAGAAGGGGTGTGAAGGGGGGAAGGGGTCCTCTATACTAGTAAAAATGGCAGGTAATGTGGCCCTTTGTTGAGGTTGGCAGGGGGAAACCCTGCAATTTTTTAGCTGCATGTTATGGGGCTACGGTGAGCCCCTAGTGCGGCGGGGTTTTATCATACAAAGGGAAATCAGTGGGTTAGACCAATTTCCTTTGTGGAACCCAGGTGACAGCTATTTCCCAAGGGGCAGAGCTTCGGGGGTTCAGAAAAATTTTAAAGGATGAAAAAACCCCCCCCCCCTCCCCCAAAAAAAAAAAAGGGAAAAAAAAGGGGAGATGGCCCCGTTGGGAACCGGTCCTTGGGTTAAAGGGAACTTGGGGTCTTTTGAAAAAATCCTGCAGACAAAGAGGTAGCGGGGTTGGGGGGCTCAGGTGCCCCCTTAGCGGCCATAGTGGATAGGGGAAATCTGAGAAGTCCGCTGTCATTAGAGCTTCTGGGGAAAGATAGTGGGGTTTGCTGGGCCCAAACCCCGGGGTTTTTTTTTGGGGACCCAAAATGGGAAAGCAGGGCCCCAGTGGGTACAAAGCCGGGCCCGTTTGTAGGATGAATGTGTTTTTATGACCCCAGCTCAATGATACGTGAAAAATGTTGTCTCTGCCCCTAAAGGATATGGGGAAAGATAATCCCCAAAAGTAGGAGTTTTAAACCCGGAGGAAGGGTTGTGCGGGGGTGACCCAAGGGGCCTAGGGCCTTAATCGGGGGGGAAAGGGGATATGGGGCAGAGCGCCCTTAGGCGGTCGCATGGTGCTGCCACTAGAGGCCTTTACTTGTCCGAGGGGCAAGGCCCTTGGGGGGGAAAGCCAGGTGAGTCAGTCAGAAAACATTAGGTTGCTGCCCAACCCCTGTGTAGTAGGGTGATTTTCCGGCCCATTTTGGGTTGGCTTTCCAGGAACGGGTTTGCATTTGGGGTGGGTGGCTGTTTCCCACGTTCCCATGTTCCTTTGTTCCAGCCCAGGATCTACCGGGCCCTTTAAAAAAACCCTTTCCCGCCAGGTGATCGGGGGCCCGGGTTGTTTGTTTGGCCCCGGGAAAGCAGCAGGGGAGCTGAAGAGAGGCTTGCCCCCAGAGGCTTGTGGGAACCCTGGATACCAGTGGTGAGGGGTTAAGGATGTGTATAGGGGGGGGGGTTGGGGGTAGGGGGTTTTAGACTCGACCCGGGTTAGAAAAGGGCCTTAATTGGGTTGTATTTGTGGCTAGAGGGCCTGAGGATTTTGTTTTGATTCGGGTTTTGTATTTTCCTGTGCATAAAATTAAAACGGGCTGAAGCCAAAAAGGGAAACCCCTGTGTCGGTGTGAAATTCGCTTTAAAAGGCAGCGTTTCCCAGAGCTAAGGGCCCCCCGGGGCCCCAAAAGGGCCAAAATGGTGGCCGAAATGTGGGTGGATTGTCACAACAGTCTAAGTGATTATCCCTCTGCAAATTGTCTTGTGTGTGCTTTCCTTCCTATTTGCATATATTTGCCACCTTAAAAACCACTCTAAATCGGGTGTGTACAAAAATCCCTCCTCTCCCTTCTGTCATTTCAAACACACAAGAGGGAGAAAAAAGAGCTTAATCAGTCAGAAAAAAAAGCAGTGATTGTTAAATTTGTTTTTAAAAATTTTGGGAGAAAAAGTCAAAATTAGTGAAGGACTGACACAGACTCCACTGCAGTAAAAAGGAGGGACAAGCATCAGAAGTTGAGTGACTGTGACAAAAGCCAAAAATTTTAAAAAGGTTTAAAAGAAGACATCAGAACATTTGCAAAACAACAGGTCTTATGGGTGTTTAGTGCATGCAGATGTAAGTACAATAGAATGAAAACTTGTCTAAGTAAGGACCACTGAACCAGAAACAAGGCTATAGACACCCAAGGTTTACCAATGTACCAAAGAAAGAAAGGCTAGCCCCCTTTTTGGTCTGAGGTAATTTGAGGGCGTACCCCGCATGTAATATGGGTACTAGGGGGTTTTTCCCCCCATGTATTTTACGAGGGTGGTAGAGGCGTAACTGCATGTATTTACTGAGGTGATGGAGAGCGTACACCCCCCTTTTGTTTACACAAGCTTTACAATGGATAAATGCTGGGCTAGGAAAGGAAAAGGTGTAAATCATGCAGGGCAGGGCAAAATGCACAATTTTAGGTAGGTGGTTTAAAATTATAACTGATCTTGGATGATAAAAAGCACATAGGATGTCCAAACTCTTTATCATTTCATGAATAATTTTTGAATTATCCAAGAAATCTAATCAGATATGTTATACAATGTGGTCCAAAACTCCATATTCTTACCAGCAATATTAACAACTCCCCGTTTTTAAAAACCCTTTAGGGGCTTAGGGGTGCATGTATGAATGTTGGCGTGACGGGGCCCAAATTTTAAAAAAGCATTTTGGCAGTGTTAAGAATGGGCAGAAAGGGTTTAACCTGTTCTTTGCGGGTTTAAAACATTTAAAAGGGACGTCTAAATGTCACTAAGTCTGGCTCAGGGGGAGACCACCTTTAATTGGTTTTGGGTGTTCTAAAATGTTCTGCGCCTAGGGTTTTGGGGAAAAAGAATTTATTTAAAAGTGTTACTTCTTGATTGTGTGCGACCCTCCCCCCGAAAGCCCCCAATCTTTGGCACATTAAAAAAAATTTTAAAGGGGTACCGGGTTTATATTTTCTTTTGGGTTCAAAGTTTTTACCAGAAAAAATAATGCAGGCCCCCCTTTTATACATGTGCCCCAAATTGTTCCCCAAGGGGTTTCAGTCTCCAGGGTTAGAAGGTTAGTTCTTTTCACAGGAAAAATTTTCATCCAAATGGCTGAAAAACCAAAATTGATTTGCTTTTTATGGTTTTTGGCAACCCAAATTATGTCCAAACTACAGAAAAAAACCTATGCCTTTTTTACCCCCCTAAATAAATTTTAAAAATTTTTTTTATAAGTTTTAAAGGCCTCTACTAGCCCTCAAACAAAACATTTTTTGTTCATAACAATATTATGACTCCCACTTGCTAGCATGTTTTTCACCAGACCGGTAGTCTCAAGTGAAATAGAATTTAAATTTACGGGGCCCTTTTAAAAAAAAGCTAATTTTGAAAGTTGTTTTCCTAAAAAATGGGGGTAATCTTCCCCGTGCTTTCCCCCTCTTGCAACCAAAATTCTTTTTTCCCTGGGTTTTTTACAAAAAAGTAAAGAAACAAAAATTCCCAGTTTTCGAATTTCTTCGGCCTAAAAATTTTCCTTTAGTAGTTGTCTTTTTTCCAAAACAAAAAATACAAGTTGCCCAGAACTCTTCTGTTTTATGTTTTTCCCTTTAATTGTAGATACATTTCTTATCTGCAAAACATTCACTTCTGAAAACATGAGTTTTGGGTTCAGCTTTTTATGATCAAACTACCAGAGAGTTGCACAACCTACAGTATATGGGGAAAAAAAACTTCCTTCATATATGTCTCATCATGAGATAATTAAAAATACTAAATATGACAACTTAATTATATCAAAAAGATAAAAAAATATAAACGTAATAAACATATCCACATACACAGTTTGCAATGTTAATGTATTAAATGCTACCCAGCTCAGCAAAGATGTAATGGCAATACAAATTAGAATATACTAGGACCGTGCCACCAGGCTGACCATTGTAAGGTGTGTGTGTAAATATCTGAATATGATGCCATTTGTCTCATACATAAAAGTGGTGTATGAAACTGACCGCAAAAAAAGAAAGATTGTGGCATAAGTTCTGTGAATACAGCTGTTAGTGGCAGGTGGTTTGGCAGGTTCACTACAATTAGGCATTCCTATTGCTGAACAAGAAGATAATTGGCAAAGCGTTCAAGTCGCTGTCAGGCTGTGCCCCAGATCACCACAACTGTGCCCTAGAAGGACAACTTACTTACTACTCCATGTCCAAAATCTGTTTTACATAGGATCTATCATTTAGTACTGAAGTATTTTTTCCTATGATGCTACAGATTAAGAAAATAGATCATTACAGTTCAGGAATGCAAATTACTGTGTGGTTCACTAAATAAAATGATTTTCCCTAAGACGAATATCCTTCTCAAAGGGGTTCTCTTGCTACAAAGATTAGCTTTGAACATGAAGGGAGCAGTAAATGAAGCCTTTTTCCAAATACATTGCTTTTTTCCTTTTGCTTTGTTGAGGAGATGAGATATATTTTAGAGTGCACACAGGTTTCTCCTATCTGTTCTCCACTTCTCTTCTCTTTGTCTTGTCTGAGAGCAGGGAATGATGTCCCCACAGGTCGGCACAGAGGACTGCTGGCAGCTTGAGAACAGCATGTGTTATCTCTAACAAACAATGCAGGCTAGTTACTTGTTTACTTTGAGCTCTAAAGATCTCTGCACTATAGATAAGATCTTCTGCTCTCATGTCAGTGCAAATGAAAGACCTGTGAATTAGAAGCCGATATGCTAATCAATGCTAGAGAACCACCCACAGCCTGACCAGAAAAAGACAGGATGTATAAATCTAAAGCTGATTGTGGCTCAGTGAAACAGCATGGTGAGACAACCCCTTTAACCCCTTAAGGACCCAGCCTGTTTTGACCTTCCTGACACAGCCCTATTTTTGAAATCTGACATGTGTCAATTTATGTGAGAATAACTTTTTGACACTTTCACCTATCCATGTGATTCAGAGATTGTTTTCTCGTGACACATTGTGCTTTAAGTTAGTAAGAAATTTTTATCCATACAATCCTTGTTTGTTTGTGAAAAATATCAAAATTTCATGAAAATTTGGAAAAATTAGCGATTTTGAAAGTTGCAAAATTTCTGCGTGCAAGACAGCTAATTATTCACCACAAAATAGTTTATAACTAGCATCTACCATATGTCCACTATAGGTTGGCATCATTTTTTAAATGTCTTTTTTTTTTTTTTACGACATTAGAGGGCGTAGAAATGTAATAGTAATTTCTCACATTTTCAAGAAAATTTGCAATATAAATTTTTTAGGGACCACTCCAGTTCTGACGTGGATTTGATGGGACTGCATGTTAGATACCCCCATAAGAGATGACATCTGTGAAACTAGACCCCTTAACGTATTAACAACACTATTTAGGAAGTTTGATAATCTTCAGATATTTCACAGAAATTAAAGCAAAGTGGAGGTGAAATTTCAAAATTTCACTTTTTTTGCAGATTTTCAATATTTATCCATTATTCACTGGAATACGGTAAATGTGACCAGGTAAATGCAACTTAATATCAATTCCCCCAGGTCTGCCGTTTTTAGAGATATCCCATATGTGGCCCTAGTGCATTATTTGCCTCACCCATAAGCCCCAGAATAGGAGGAGCACCTACTATACTCTGGGGTCTCATTTTCAATACGATTTTATTTAGGCGCCATTTCAGGTTTGGGGACACCCTAAGGTGCTAAAACTTAATAAACACCCCTAAATAGACCGCATATTGGAAACTACACCCTTTAATAAATATATCCAGGGGTGCATTGAGTATATAGACCCCACAGGTGATTCACAAATTTTTTTTAGCATAAGGCTGTAGCTTAAAATGTTTCATATATACAAGGAATCCTGGAAAAAAGAACCCTAAAACTTTGTTAAGCAATTTCTTCCAAGTTCGGCAATACCCTACATGTGGGTGTAAACTGCTGTTTGGGCGCATGGCAGGGCGTATAAGGGAGCGCTATTTGGCTTTTGGAACGCAGATTTTGGTGGGGCCATGTCGCATTTGCAAAGCCCCCAAAGTAGCAGAACAGGCGAAACCTTCCAGAAGTCGCCCCATTTTGGATTCAACACCCATCAGGGATCTCATCTAGGGGTGTACTGTGCATTTTGGATGCACAGGTGTTCCATAGTTTTTATTTTAGCATTGGGCAATGAAAATGGGGGGAAAAACGCAGTACGCAGATATGCTATTACTATAGTAGTAACATACTTTATGTAACCATGTCTTGCTGCTCACTCCCCTTGCCTTGCTCTAGGATATTATCTACCAGGGAGTGTGTCAGACCCATACCAGTAAGCAAATTAGCTCTTCTCCAGAAGAAGGGAAATTATTCCTTTGTGCCAGTCAATGTCCAATCCATAGAAAAAACCTTTGAACGGGCATATTAGCCAAACCAACAGCCATCTGTAGTCAGAGGTTTCAATTTGGCGCTGGGGGCACAGGATGCCTGACCACACAATGTTGTTATATGATATAGCTGTGGTCAGCCATCCTGACCCTGTCACTGCCCCATAGAATCCCTGTACCTTTATCAGCCGGGACCCAGAGCCGGGACCCAGAGGAACACAGCAGCTTCATAGACCTCGCTGACTGATGGACACACAGCGAGGTGACTGGGAGGGAGACAGCCGGGAGGGGGGAGCTGGAGATGTGATGAGGGGGAGGAGGGAGTTAAGAAGTCTGAGCTTTTACACTTCCCGGCGGGGGAGGAGACGGACGGGAGCGGGGATGCTGCATTCTGCACTCACTGCTCCGGAGTTATTGCCGCATAGGCAGGACAGGAGCAGAAGCAGAGACGCAGCCTGGAGCCACCGAGATTCGGGGCACAGGCAGATTCAATTGGGGCTCGTGCCCCGAAAGAATCTGCCTGTCGTCGCTCCTGACCCTGTGATAGGAGTTACACTTCTACTTTCTTGCTGGTGTGTATTTTAGAAGGTGGTGAGGTGCGTGACCAAGGGAAACGTGGAGGAGGATATTGTATGTGGGCTGGTGGTGGATATGGATGGAGCTACTTAGCCATGTGTCTATGATGTGTTAGACTGACAAATGTGTGACTACATTGTACTACACAATACAGTTCTGTTTTGCACACTGTATTATGTGGTAAAATGGGCGCATTTATGTCCGAGGGGCCGGTAATATTTTCATGTACAGTAGGGTGGGCCCCTGAGATCAATTCCCCTGTGGTCCCCAGACCTCCCAGTCAGACACCTGGGTTTCTGGCTAACAATTCCATATGTATAATCCTTAAAGTGCACAGTTTGATGTTAGATACACACTACACAGGTGCATTGTACGAACTACCTAAATATCGTAAAAAACAAATTTGTATTTAAGTTGTTTATCACGTTTATTTGTAATAATAAAACATCACTGCACATGAATTACCAATAAAAGAGCATAAATACATAAAGAAGTGTGATATAAATCATTTTCCAAGGCTGCTTCTTAGTGTCTATTGATTTTCAGGCTAGTGGACTGTTGGACATGACAAGTGAGTTCATTCTTTTTAATACACAGTGAGTGGCTGAGCGTTTTCCAATAATATGTAATGCTCAGATATTGCACCATAATAAACAATAAATGAAACTGTCCCCCATGTTACACCCTAAATCATGGAAGATATTTCTTACTTCATAGACAGTTTGTTTGTACAGTATGAAATGCAATTAAAGAAAACAATATAATATAATTGCCTTTAGGCAGTTATGTGTCAGAAATCTGCAACCACTGCCATCATCACACCTGAATTACTGTTTGTGCCTTTGTTCGGGAAAGCTTGATCTCATTAAATACTCAATAAATCATTTCCGTCTAGAGAATGAAATCCTTGTTTTGTGTCTCTAAACACATGTCCACTGGCTGTATTTGTACTGTAGAAGAAAGAACCATCATGCATTGTTCATATTCATTTGTCTTATGCTGTATGTCTTCTGTTTTCATCATTATCACTTTTGCGTAAAATGCTAAAGAGAATTTCTACAGTACACTTAAACACTTACAAACACTTACAAGATTTTGTGCGTTTGTTTCTTAATATATCTTTACCACAGTCAGATTTTTAAATCCCCCCTTAAACAAAGAAATGATTAAAAATTTTTTGGGCTCCCGCAGACAGACAGGGGAAGCTTTGGACCATATTTCATATTGTTTTATTATGGAGAACATTATGTACACAGTAAGCAGTAGGCTTCTAAGATCCCCATAGTGGCTGCTGCAGAGACTTTTATGGAATTCTGTGTCAAATCAACATCACTATGTTAAAAGTTGTCCCTTTTAAGCTACTGCGTCCTCAGTTAAATGCTTCACAATTGCTCTGAACTGCCCACCATGCATGATAACTTTTTATATAACATGATTGGAAAAAAATTAAGAGACCACTGCAAAATTTTCAGTTTTTCAGATTTTTCTCTTCTATGGTCAATTTGTGTACATTGTTATTTTTTTAATGAACTCTGACAACAGTCTCCCAAATTTTAAAGCAAAAAATGTATTTTTTGCAGTAAATGAAAATCTTCAAAATTTAAAAAAGAAGCAGTGGCAGACCCAAAAGGTTTTCTTTTGGGTTTGGGAAATTTAACTGAAAACGGAATGGAATGGCTGCCCGACATGTCTGTAAAGAGCTGATTTTTTTGAAAACTGTGCAGTGGGCTCTTATTTTTTTCCAGAGCTGTATATATATATTATAATTTTATTAAAATTTTTTATATAAATTAATATATATAAATTACATTATTATATAATATATAAATATATATATATTATAAATTATATATATTAGGAGAGTTTTAAAAGATAATTTCTTTTCTACAACTGTCAGTTATGAAGACCTGTCTCAGAGAATCTTAATTCCAAAATAGGTTGATCCAGTTGGAATATCGAATGAAGCAGATCAAACGGCGTCACCTCCGTGGGAAATGCATATTAAAACGATCCTTTTATTGAGTATAGTTCAAAATGCCATCCATGAGGACAACTACAATCTCAGAAAATAAGTACACTGTTAAGTAAAAATACGCTGACGCGTTTCGGGGACATAGTCTCCTTAGTCATAGCATATTGTAATCGTTCTCATGGATGTCATTTTTTTAACAATTCTCAATAAAATATGCATTCCCCACGGAGGTGAAGCCTGTTGATCTGTTTCATTTAAAATTCTAGCGTTGTGTGAGGAAGTGGCTCCTTCCCTTGGACTGTGCTCCCACTATATGAGGATCTACACTGGGTGAGCAGATCATCATTTTCTTTTGTGATTTAACTGGTAATGTATTGAAAGTAACTTTAAAAATAACTATTTTACATGTAAATACAAACTGAAGACATTTATTTACATGAAAAAAGCTTTAGTTTTTTGGGTTATTTTGTATTTTGAAAACATTTTATCCCCTTATATTTGTACTATTCTGTATTTATACATATCAAATCCCATTCATGCATTTAAATATCTACATGAGAAACAAAGCCATAATACTGACAATTAACAAATATGTCTCAGCATAGCACATAAGATCATACTCTAGCATACACAGACATATTTTCATCACAGAGCCAAACAGCAGACATTTGACTTCACTACATGGTTGAGAGACGGCATAAAATATGTTAAAGGACCATCTGGTTGACAGATGAATATATACTATGTAAGTGTCAAGCATACTTATTACATTTACAGCTGAAATAATAAATTGCATGTCTAGATGTTAAACTGAAATTATTTTGACGCAATACAAGATAGAGAGAGCTTAGTGTGTAATACTAAAAAAATGAGTTGGTGGCCCAATGAACTGTACCAGAACATTTATCTGTGCTAGACAAGTAGCACTTGTAACAGACTGATGCTACATATAACTATACTTTCAATGAAACAATGAGTCAGTGCTAGCATAAAACCAATACCAAAATGACCATATTATTTGGAGTTCTCCTTGCAAACCGTAGAGGCAGAGACGTATAACATTAAAACATACAGGATGTATGCCGGTTGCTTATGGACCCAGTGCAAAAGGCTAAAAAGTTTTTTTTAATTTGAAGCTTTCGTTTAATCCAATCAAACAAGTACTTTATGTAACTATTTTATATTTAAAATAAAATTTCTGGCTAATAGGAAATAATCATATTTATTTTAAAATGTATGTTTCACTGTCTCAGCCTTATGCTCTGTAAAGCAGCAGGCAGATATATTTAAAACTTTAAGGGCGACATGAATGAATTCTGGCGCTGATAGATCAGTTCTAAATCGCTTTAAAGGGTTGTTATCATTTGAACTGTTCATGCTCTTGAGCTGATTCTATAAGATAGAATTCAAAATCCAGGGGCGAGTCTCTCCTCTTAGCAGGCGTTTCGCTCCTGTCAGGAGGCGTGCCTCCCCTCACTGAAGACCTGTGACATCATCATTGTGTATGAGGCAGGGAAACAGAAGGTTGTCTGGACAGCCTCCTGCAGTGTTCTCTTGTGTCTGCAGAGCTTTCATCTCCAGGCTGGCTCCACAAGCTCCTGGCTGTGCTATAAGCAGTTATACAATCAGCCTGAACTGATGAAACAAGTGTGAGGAGTGCACACTGCCCCTCTCCCTTCTGTTATCAGACAGGAGACTGTATGACTGTGTAATATGGAGGAATGCACACTGCCCTCCCCCTCCTCCCCTCTGTTATCAGACAGGATACTAAGATTGTGTTATATGGAGGAAGCACAGGATGAAACACTGTGTTATATGAGGGGATCTATGAGTTACACAGTCAGTAATTACCCAGATCGTTCACCTTAGAGCCGGGAGATGAGTATACAGCCTGCAGCCCTCTCACATAGATGGCTTTACTTTCGGTTTTAACAGCTCAGAGGGGAGTAAACACAGAGTGTGCAGACAGCCAATCACAGTGCAGGAGGTATGTCTTGGGTGTTTCCGGTCTGGGGGCGTTTTCTAACAGGCTGAATGAAATGTCAGCCAGCCAATCACTGTGCAGGGGGCGTGTCCAGGAGCGGGACCCGGCCGGGGTATGTCCCAACTAGCCATTCACAGAAAAGGGGGCGTGTCCTGACTAGCAGCAACAGAAATAGAAAACAGATTCACAGAAAAGCTCATATCTACTAAACCAAGTGACTGGGGTAATGCAACCCAATTACAAAAGTCCTTATTTTTACTGTCCCCATAATCCGAGAGATGATCTTTGTAGCGATACAACCCCTTTAAGTTAGTATAGACTGCACCAGAATGTATGAACCTGTTCTTCTGCTGTTAATACATACAGGCGCAGTCTAGTGCCAATATCACAACTCAGGCAGATCATCTTTAACCTTGTCTGGCTTTTCTTACTGTTATGCGCCAAACTTTGGCATCAAAGAATCATAAATGTGTCTACTTCTACTAATGTGGTGCCACATGCCCCTAGAACACCCCAAAAGTGTGCTAAAAAGTGTCTTTGGCACGGTACCAAGGCAATTATTGCCAAAGTATGGCATACGCCAGTTCATACAACTATAGAACTAGTCTACTACAGCTTTTTGAGGCCAGAATTCTGCCACATCCCCGTTTGTACGTGTCGCCCTAAGTTCACATACTATCTGTTCAATGGTCCCTGTCACAGTTAATAATCCTAACACAAACCACGGCAAGTCATTAAGAAAATAGCATAAAAGTAGTTTGCTCAATTTCCTAAACATATGTACTTTATGGACACAGAAAATGTATGCGTTCGGGAAACGGTGCAAATGTAGTCCAAGTAAGACAACATTTGTCCTACTGTTTCCCACAGATCTGCCATGGTATCTGTCAGGAACCTTTTTTCAAGTTCTTCAAGTTCTAAGGTGTGGGACAAACTTTCTATACATACACTCACCGGCCACTTTATTAGGTACACCTGTCCAACTGCTCGTTAACACTTAATTTCTAATCAGCCAATCACATGGCGGCAACTCAGGGCTTTTTGGGCATGTAGACATGGTCAAACAATCTCCTGCTTTCAAACCGAGCATCAAAAAGGGGAAGAAAGTGATTTGAGTGCCTTTGAACGGGCATGGTTGTTGGTGCCAAAAAGGGCGGGGTTTTTGGTATTTTTCAAAACTCTATCTTTTTTTATTTTTTCACGCAAAACCATCCTGGGGTTTAAGGAATGGTCCGAAAAAGAAAAAAATCCATGAGGGCATCCTTGGGCGGAAATCCTTGTTGATGCCAAAAGTCAAAGGAAAAGGGGCAGACGGGTTCGGCGATAAAAGGGAAACATGACTCAAATACCCCCGTTTACAACCAGGTAGGCAGAAAGCATCTCTGAACGCACAGTACGGCGAACTTTGGGGCAGAGGGGCTACAGCAGCAGAAGACCACACCGGGGCCACTCCTTCACTAAAACAGGGAAAATGAGGCCTAAATTTGCCCAACTCATCGAAAATTTGGGCATTTGAAAATTGGAAAAAACGTTTCCCGGTCGATATTTTTCGTTTTTTGCTGCGACATTCGATGGTAGGGCAGAATTTGGGTCAACAAAAGAAAGCATGGATCCATCCTGCCTTTATCAACGGTTCAGGCTGGGGGGGTGGTTCAGGGTGGGGGAAAATTTTCTTGGCACTCTTTTTGGGGCCCCTTTTTACCAATTGAGCCCTCGTTCAACACCCCGTTGAATCTATGCCCCGAAGAATTTAGGGGTTCTGAAGGGAAAAGGGGTCCCCCCTTACAGCATGGGTACCAATAAATGGGGCCGGGGAGTGAATCCATTTTTCCATCAGGGGGAAATGGGGGAAAATTTTCAACGTTGCAAAAAGGGATGATTATTGGCTTTAAGGCAAAGGGTGGAAGTATTTCTGAAACTGCGCAGTATGAACTGATCGCATTCAGCTTTGGTGAAAGTGTATTGTCAGGAGACAAATGATACCATTGTCCAAAAGTGACATGGAAACTACAAAGCAGCACATGCCGTTGATGTGAGAAGTGAAAATAGGCTATGAAGGTACGCAGGGGTGGATTGACATGCTACAGCGGAGCATTTTAGTACCAGATTTAATAGAAGGGGCTACCAGACATGTGTCTAAAACAGTTCAGTGAACTCTAGTGCATATGAGACCCAAAAGCAAATTGATATTCACTGCACCTCTGCTAACACAGTTGTATCAGCAGAAAAGGCTTAAATTTTCATGGCAGTAACAGAAATGAACCTTTGCGGATTGGCAAAGGTCTATACTAACCAAAAAGTCCAATTTTCTGCTTCATCAAATAAATGGACATTGGTGTGTCAGCAAGAAGCAGAGAACAAACACTCTGCAACCATATCTGGAAGAATAAAAGTTGGTAGTGGCAGTGTTATGGTCTGTAGAATGTTTTTGTAGCATTATCTGGCCCACTCATCTATGTAGAAGGCACATAACCAATTTTGGTATGATCCATCCTTGCAGATCATGTACGCTAATACATGATGAATGTCTTTTCTTGGGTCAGATGGGATCTTTCAGCAAGAAAATAATGCAACATGTCACATAGCTAGAAATATCCGACATTATTGAAGAGCATGACCAAGACTTTCAAATACTTCATTGGCCCCCTAATTCCCAGACTTGAACCCAATTTAGTGGGACCACCTTGATGGTCATGTTCATGCTATGGAACCTGCCTCACCACCACCTCCTTCTGTAGCTTTTGGATGTACTGTAGTCAGCATGGCTCCAGATACCTGTGACAGCCTACCAGGACATTATTGAGTCACTCTCAGTGAGTCTAGCTGCTGTCCATGCTGCATACAGTGGTTGTTCTGGATCATACACTTCACTTATATATGGTAGTAGCCAGAAAATTAATGTACCGCTCCACTTCAGCTGTTTAACAGGAGATCCTCAACTCCTCTTTCCAACAGTCCAGACCACGATCAGGTGAATATTGTAACGGAGGAGTGGATCCGCTGGGCCAACGCAAGCGATGATAGCTAAGCCACGCCAGGGAACGGAATCTAAGTAGCCCCCGGTTTTCCCCCACCAGAGCCCCCGCAAAGCGGATGGACTTGCTGCGGCCCTAGGCTACCAGGTTTGTTACCCCCTGACGTGACCTTGCTTGCGATGGCAGCCGGGGTACAGCGTGGTACAGAAATGTAATCCAGAGGCGTAGTCGGGGACAGGCAGAAGGTCAGGTCAGGCGTCAGAGTTTCGTAGTCTGAGACGGGCAGACGGGCAGGGCAGCGGGAAACAGGCAAGGTCAGGAAACGAAGCAAGCGGACTGGTACACAGGTAATCAAGACTAAACTCCCAAAAATCTCAAAACGCACCAAGAACACACCAACAGACTGGCAGGAAGTGTTGGGGGCGGGTACTTAAATAGAACCAGCGCTCGACAATGGACCAATTATTGGGACGCTGGCCCTTTAAATTAGAGAAGTCGCGCGCGCGCGCCTAGAGCAGCGGGCCCCGCGCACGGGCGGGCCCGGGAGCGGCGTTCACAAGGACGCGGACAGGTAAGAGACGCGGCTCCGGGACCGGGACAGCAGGGGGAAGGTCGCAGGCAGCCGCAGCTGCCGCACCGGATCCCCTGCGAGCAGGGTGACGGTCGGGGGGGCAGCGGAGCCTGTGACCCCCGTGACAAATATAAACTGTAAAATTGCATTTATTTACTCTTTACAACCCATACTGCTATTTAAGCAGACATATTCATTAATACTTGCGTTTATGCAGCATATATAGTCCGTGGTAGTCGGTACTGACAAAAATGTCCAAGCATTATTTCATGCAACAGCATCGCATGGCCCCGCCATCTTGGATAGCGTACCACTGACAGGCGGATCCAGCGAAATCGCGCGACGTTTCGGGAGAATCCTCTCCCTTTCTCAAGCACAGATTGCCAGTCCTTCTCTAACTATATAAGTGCTCGCAATGTTACCCATAGTATACATTAACCCTTTACCCATCATAAAAACATCTTTAAACTGAAGCTTTCATTAATCCCATTAGGGGCTAAGGTGTTGAGATCATGTATCCAGCGCGCTTCACGCTGCAACAAACGTTACACACAGCTGAGTGCTGTGTGTAACGGACATGGTAGTGGATCCTCTGGACCACCACAAGCAATGGTGTAAGCCACGCCAGGGAGCGGAGTCTAAGTAGGTCCGGTTTTCACCAGAGCCTGCTGCAAAACGGGATGGACTTGCTGCGGCGGATTGCTTCCAGGTCGCTACCCCTGACATGACTTGCTTGCGGTGACAGCCGAGGTGTTGCGCGGTACAGAATCGTGAAGCAGGCTCATAGTCGGGGGCAGGCTGAAGGTCAGGACAGGCGGCAATGGTTCGTGGTCGAGGGACGGAGGCAGAAGGTATGGTACACAGTAGACAAACAAGATACTCAGGAACGCTTCCTCTCTAGGCACAGGGCACTATCGATTCGGCAAGGTGCTAAGGAAGGGGCAGAGCTTAAATAGGGTCAGCGTCTGGTGAGACCAATCACCGGCGCACTGTCTCTTTAAATTTGCCTGTAGTGCCGTGCGCGCGCACTAGGGGGCGAGCGCGCACCTGGCCGGCAGCAGGAGCGCGCTCCGGGACAGAAACAGGAACGTGGTGAGGTAAGTGGCACTCAGAGCTGCCGGAGCGCCCGCAGCCCGAGTACTGGGCTGCAGCGCCAGCCGCAGCTGCAGCGGTTCGAGTGTGCCTGCGATCCGACATGGGGGTCGCAGGGACGCCCGCAACAGTACCCCCCCCCCTTAGGCCTCCTCCTCTTTCTGGCCCGCATAAACCTAGACAAGAGACCCCGATCCAGGATGTTCTCCTCAGGCTCCCACGACCTTTCCTCCAGCCCAAACCCCTTCCAGTCAACCAAAAGAAATCATCTCTCCCTAACCGTCTTCATGGCCAAAATTTCTTTGACGGTAAAAACATTGGTGGAGTCAGCTACGGGAGACGGGGGGACCTCTGACCAAGAGAACCGGTTATGGATGACCGGTTTCAGTAGGGAGACGTGGAAGGAGTTTGGGATGCGCATCGTTGGCGGGAGCCGGAGTATGTAGGCCATCGAATTGATGCGCCTGAGGACTTCAAAGGGGCCTAAAAACCGGGGACCCAGCTTGTAGCTGGGGATTTTAAAGCGGACATACCTGGCAGACAGCTATACCTTATCACCTGGGGCAAAGAAAGGAGGGGGTCATCTTTTCTTGGACCTTCATATGGCCCGAGGCCTGGAGCAGAGAATGGCGCGTCTCCTTCCAAACGGCAGATAGGTCGCGGACCAGAATATCCACTGCAGGGACATCGGAGGAGGCAGAGGGCAGCGGAAGGGGTGGGCGGGGATGCCGACCGAAGACAATAAGAAGGGGATGCCCCAGGGGAATCAGAGTCCAAAGAATTATATGAAAACTCCGCCCATGGCAATAAAACTGGACCAATCACTTGTCTTGCGGATACGAAGTGGGCGGAGATAGGTACCCAAAATTTGGTTCACTCTCTCCACTTGCCCATTTGATTGCGGGTGGTACGCGAAGAAAATCCAGTTCCACTTGTAGTAGAGAACAGAGGCCTCACCAAAATCTAGAGACGAATTGAACTCCCCGATCCGAGACAATATGTAGGGAAAGTCCATGCAGACGGAAGATGTGTTTAAAAAAGAGATTAGCGAGTCGAGGAGCAGAAGGGAGACCGGGCAAAGGAACGAAGTGTGCCATTGTCGAAAAACGGTCAGTGACCACCCAGATAACTGTATTACCGTCAGAGGAGGCAGATCGTGATGAAGTCCATGGCAATGTGCCCCAGGGACTGTTAGGAACCGGCAGAGGCTGTAGAAAACCCCGCAGGTTTGAGGCGCGGTGATTTTTTTTGCGGGACAGGTGTACAGGTTTCCACGAACTCCTTCACATCTTTAGCAAGATCGGGCCACCAGTAGAACCCGGGAGATCAACGACCAAGACTTTCCGCACCCCCGGATGTCCAGCAATACGGAGCAAATGGCCCCATTTCAGAAAACCCCTACCGGAGCGCAGGGCGCACATAAGTCTTACCCGGAGGAGCACATTGGAGGGTTATGGGAGCTGCAGATATCAGACGTTCTAGAGGTACAACGTGCCAAGGAGCGGCCTCCTCTTCTCCACTTACGTCAGAGGCACGGGAAAGGGCATCGGCCTTGACGTTCTTCTCTGTGGGTCAAAAATTTGGATAACATAATTAAACCCGGGGCCAAAAGAAAAAAAGCCCCACGTTGCCTTTTCCGGGGTTTTTGAAAACGGGGCGCGGGTCGGGCGGTAGGGGGTTTTTTTTGGGTGGTCTTTGTAATATTCCCCTGGGTATCGGGGCCCCTACCAGGAGGGGTGGCCCCAAATTTCCTCCAGAGCGAGCTTAAGGGCCAAAGCCCCCGATCCCCAAGGGGTATTTTTTTTCCCCCCGGGGGAAAATTTGTTTTTGGAAAAAGAACCCACGGGGTCCGAGTCTTGTTTTTTCCCTCCCTTTTTTTGGGTGAGGACCCCCCCCACCCCCCCAGGGAAGAGCGCCCAATTTCTAAAAAAAGGGGGTTTTCTCGGTATCGGGCCAACAACACAGGGCAGAGGAAAATTTGCTCCCTTTCAGCGTGAAAAGGTTTTTTTCCCCGGCTGCTTGGGCCACAGTTTTTTTTTGGAAATGTTTTTTTGGGTAAGACCACAACGGTTGCCACCAACTCAGAAATTGGGATGAACGGGCCCTTAGAAAAATTTGCAAAGCCCAAGAACCCGGTTGTAGGGGCCCCAAAAGGGAGGCCACGGGCCCGTGGCCAGGTAGAACGGGGGGAATTTTTGGGGGGCCCCAATCAACGGGCCCCCCTTGTCCGAGTTTATAAAACCGAAAAACGGGATTTTTAGCCCTTGGGGGAAACAAGCACTTTTCAACTTGGAAATAGAGTTTGGTTCCAATACAGCGTTTCAGGACCTGGCGCAAAAGCGACTGGTGGGTCCAGATCGGGCAAAAACCCAAAAGCCCCCAAGTGGGACAACCACCCCAGACATCCCGGGAATCTCTGAAAGGGGGTCATTGAAAAATTTCCCTTGGAAACGGGCCTGGAGCGTTAAACAAGCCGGGGGGAAATCACAAAATTTCTCAAAGTGCCCATCACGAGTTTTAAAGGGGCCGTTTTCCACTCGTCACCTTCTCGGTTTCCGGAAAAGATTTACGCCCCCCGAAAAACCAAAATTTGGGGAGAAAAACAGTTGGGGGCCCCCCCCGGGGGGAGGGGGGGGGGGATGGGGAAGGTGGGGCGGGGGGTTTTTTTGGGTTTTTTTAGAAAATCAAGGGTTTAAAAGGAGAGGGGGGGTTTTTTATGGGGGGAATCTTCCCTGAGACCGTGCGGTAGTCCGATGCAGGGAAATGTAAGGAACCGCCCTTTTTTTCCCCAAAAAAAAAAACTAAAAAAAAAAAAAAAAAAAAAAAAAGGGGGTTTTTTTTATTAATGGGAAAAGAATTTTTAGACTTGGGGATAAAACCCCTTTTGTAAATTTTCTTTAATGTAGGTGACAAAACCCTGATCTCAGGCATCGAGAGGGGGGTAAACCCACCCCGGGGGGGGAACTAGCCCCGGGGCAGAAAGGGTTTTTATGGGGGAAATTTGGGGAAGGCCCGAGGGGGGAGGAAAGAGTTTCGGGCCCTTGCCCGGGCCCGAAGACGTCTCGAAAATCTTGATATGGGGGTTGGCAACCGGGAAAGGGGCTTAGAAGACTGGGGAAAAAAATGGGCGACCCAAAAGGGTTTCCGATGGGCAGAGAGACGGGAAACCCTCAACCCCAACGAAAAACTTCGCCCTTTTTTCAGCGAGATGGGGGCTGACGCTCACCCAAAGGAAGCCCCAAAAAAACACCGAGGAAGAGCGGGTATGCACAAGAAGGCTATCTTCTCCTTGAAAAAAAGCTCCGACTTGGGGGGGGGGGCCCAACCGGGGGGTTCCATTTCCGGGAAAAAGGATGGTTTCCCCCCAAATTTTTGCCACTAACACAAGTTTGCCAAGGGTTGGCAAAAGTGGACCCCCCGAGGGGACGATATTTGGCCACCAAAGCAGATCCATAAAATTCTGGCAGTCCGAATCCAAGAAGGCAGCCACTTGAAACGAGATCCCGGGAATGGTTTGTGACCAGAATGGCAGCAAGAGAGCCGTGGGAGGGATTGCTCACATCTAGGGGACCCCTTTCCCCCAGAAGGCCTAGGTGGTGCATTCCGGACGTTGCGGACGGGGAGGGACAACCTGGGGATGTTCAGGGCTGCGCAGTAGAGGCATAGGTTCCCCTCAGTCGTCGAGTAATTCTTGCGGAGCAGGTGGGCTCTGCCCCGCATGGCCTTTCCAGAAGGCTGTGAAGAAGGCAGTGGAGGCCAAAGAACACCGCCGCAAGACGGAGTAGACAACAGCGGATTGGTTCACGCCTTGGCGGAGCGCTCACGTCTCTCCGAGAACGGTACAACGGGTCGCCAGGTGGATGGCTGCTTAATGAAGATGGGGGGTCCGGCGAAGGAGAGCATCTTAATCTGGTGGAGGGGCCCTTTCTTAAAGGTGACGCCAATGCGGGCACGTTCCAAGCCAGTCGAAGCTGGGCGGAATTGCCGGTGTGTCCTACGGGGAGTTCCCTTGCTGGAGATCGTAAGCGGTCTCGGCAGAGAATCGCGGGCAGGCTCAAAGACGCGCGAATCCTGCGGAATTTTCACAAATCAGCATGACCGGACGCCTCGTTCCCAAGTGTAGTCGCCCAGGCCAGGGCTTTCCCGGAGAGGAGACTGACCATGAAGGCCACCTTGGACCTTTTCCAGGGGAACTAAACCGAGCCATAATTTCCGGGGGAACACGGTGATGAAGCCCCTCCCAAGGTTTTTGGGCCCCATCAACTTCGTGGCATGGACACCGGAGTTTGGGGCCACAGACATCCCCGGAGCGGCTGCAACGAAGGAGCCCCGGCGGGGGGACTGTTTGCTGTGGTAGCGAGGGGCTGGCATCATAGTAGACAGCTGATAAGTGCTGATTTGGGGTGAGCGATCTTTTGACTGTTGCCGACGATGGGGTGATGTCGATGCGCTCGTAGGGGCACCTTTGGCGGAATCCAAGCAAAGAACTGTAACGGACGTGGTAGTGGATCCTCTGGACCACCACAAGCTGGGGGGTGAAACCACGCCGGGGAGCGGACTAGTAGGCCCAAGCTTTCACCAGAGCCCGCGAAAAGCGGTTGGACTTGCTCATGGATTGCTTCCAGGTCGCTACCCCTGTGGGATTCCCTTGCGGTGACAGCCAGTTGTTGCCGGTACAGAAATCGTGGAAGCGGCTCGTATTTTCGGGACAGCAAAGGTCAGGACAGCCGGAAAGGGTTCGTGGTCGAGGGACGGAGGCAGAAGGTACGGTACAAGTAGACAAACAAGATACCGGACGGCTTCCTCTCTAGGCACAGGGAACTTTTCGATTCGGCAAGGTGCTAAGGAAGGTGGCAGAGCATAAAAAAGGTTCAGTGCCTTGGAACCAATACCCCAGCCCCGCTGTCCTTAAAATTCCCTTTGTATGCCGCAGCGGTGCACTGGGGGCGAGCTGCTTTTCGGCCGGCAGCAGGAGCGCGCCGGGACGGAAACAGGAGCGTAGCGAGGTAAGTGGGACTCAGAGCTTCCGGAGCGCCCACAGCCCGAGTATGCCTGTGACCCGACATGGGGGTCGCAGGGACACCCGCAACACTGTGCCTGCGATATTCTCCTGGTTGCCTTACCTGTGCTTTGCTAGTTTGTATGCTTACCCCGTGCTCCTGACCTCGGCTTGTTTCCTGAACCTGTCTTACGTTCTGATTTTGTACTCGCTCCCGTTTGGCTTTTGACCCCGGCTTGTTTAAGGTTTCTCTTTGGTTCCGATTTGTGGCTTTGCGTTTCTGATTGGTTTTGACCCGGACTGTCTGACTTTTCTTCCTCCTGACGGCTCCAGCACTCTAGCAGCGCAGGGACTGTCGCCCAGTTGCCATCTGCCACCTAGGGCAGCACATCAAGTAGGCAGGGGCAGTGGTCTGGGTTCCAGTCAGGGCTCACTGTACTTCCATTGACGTGACACTGAGCCTACTACCCAGAGACACAAATAACTAGGTTTATACCAAAGATCCTCTGGTCCTGGCATCCACACGTTAGCAGCATCTGTTCTTCCAGGTAGGCAGCCTCCTCTGAAGGGCACACATTTCTAAAGAAATCTCCAAGGTGGCTCCTAATAAGCCTAATTAGCGCAGGAGTAGAGTCGAACTTCTCCCCACTTCCAAACAAACTCCCAAAAATGTAGTGCTACTTTTCAAACTATGCAAAACTCAAAGACGTTATAGAGTTAGACAAAGATGTGTGTAACATGTGCCAGTTTAACCATATAGCATGAGCCACTGTCAAATTATTAGACATTACTAGTGTATATCTAAATCTCTCTCTCTCTCTCTCTCTCTCTCTCTCTATATATATATATATATATATATATATATTTATATATATATATATATATAATAAAATAATATATATTATATATTAAAATAATATAAATTTAAAAACTAGTAATGTCTAATACTTATATATACTGCTACACAGTGTTGCCTAGGAGTGCTGATGTGATCTTGTCAAACATAATTTTGGTTTGCCTTATTGAAATAAATTGAACTAAAAACATATGAATTAAGATTTATTAAAGTAAAACTTTGCCATTATTTTCACAATGGCCTAATTTTCAATTGCAGAGCTTATACTGGTCGGAAATTAGAAATTTGCTTTTCAGCTAATATTCATACTTCGTAAATTCTAAGGAAATCTCATGCGTAATACAGTCTTCTTCAATATGTTGTTAACAGAATTGCATTTTTGACACTTTTTTAAAGCGTTTTTTGTGCAGCAATGTAGAGCAATAGCTGTGCCTTCCTGCACAAAACACGTGTCAAAAAATGCGTCAAAAGTGCGTCTAAAAAACTAGACAAAAATGCACCATGTGAAAGCACTCTTAGGGCTACAACTAATCTAATGCTGAGTAAAATGAGGTATAGTGTCTAGGAAACCCTTGGTCTTTATTAGGGATCCCTGCAATGAATTTTTGACTTATCTGGTCCTCTCCCTCAGAGCAGTCACTAACTGGCAGCAAAACATAGTACCAATGTCAGAACCAGAAAGGACTTAGACAGTGCTGGGTTAGAACCAGAAAATTACCAGCAGCAACCAACCAAGAAGAAGAAAATAAAGGCTGATTCAAAGTCCTGTCCAGGCATCAAAACTTGAGGCATACACAGAAGGGCAACAAATTCAAGAGATACTAACTAACTTAACTGATGCCCAGGCAAGGGTTAAGAGACTTTTGCCCGTTTAATTATAAGCCAGAATTAATTTGCCAACTGGAAGGTCACGCTGATAATATCACAGCTGATTGCCTGGTTACCATGGCAATAAGTCACACATCGGGAAATTGTGTAGGGGTGGCGCTCAAGTTGGGAGAGGATTGAAACATTTAAAAATTTTAATGATTTCTAAATGTATTCCAAGGTATGTTTTTTATATACTCAATATGTTTAAAATGTTCTAAATAGAAGTTGTGGTTTGAGAAAATATTTGCCTTTGACTTACTTCCACCCACATAACGAACTGTAAAATATCTGTAGAATTTTTCTATATTTTTGCCTGAGATAAGTGCAGAAGTTCGTTTAAACCTCCAAAGGGAAATAGTTATATTCAAGTGAATAACTTCCTTATCTCCATATGTCCTGGTACATGTTCCTAAGATTTGCCTTCAGCCATGATACTAAAACATACAAAAATAACCATCCCATCTAAAACACTGCAAAGGACTAAAATGTTATAGCAAGTACATGATGGGACAGTGGCCTACTAAAGGCATGCAAACTAAGGATATTCAGCTCTTGAATGTATTTGCTGCTGATGAATGTATTTGCCGTTTTTCCTTTAAGTGCCTAAATTCATGCCTATTTTTTAATGTTGAAAAATAGCATTAACCCCTTAACGACCGCCCACCATATTTGACAGCGGGCATTTCAGGTCGTTCGTCTGCAGCAACGTCTCTTGACGTGGCAAAGCCAAAGGGCTTTCCCCTGCTCTGTCAGGCGATCAGGACACCTGATGACTTGATAGAGCCCTGGGAACAACTCCACAGTCAGTCATGGGGACCTAGAGTAGCCCTAGGGCTGTCTGTGGAAGAAGCCAGCAATCAGGTAGCCCCAGGGCTGTCTGTGTAAGAAGCCAGCAATCAGGGCAGACTGTGTGCTGCCCTGATTGCTGCCTGTGTCAAACTGACACAGACTAAAATATATTAGCATATATAAATATGTTAATACATTACTAAGTGTAAAGAAAAAAATGTAAAACAGTTATTCCTTCATAGGATTTTAAAAAAGTAAAAAACATAAAAAAGTGTAGAAAAAATTAATAAAATAATAAAATAAAATAAATATTCAATACAAAATAATTGTGCATACATTACACACATAAAAACCTACACATATTAAGTATCCACATAACCATAATAACCTGTAGAATTAATCTAAAAAGTTATGTGTGAAATATGAATGGTGTAAAAAAAAAATTATTAAAAAATTTAAAAAAAATTAAAAATGTTTTTGCAATAACGTATAAGTGAACTTAAATTATTCCTACAATTATTAGTACAACTTCTCCCGCATAGAACAAAGCCTCATACAACTGTGTCATTGAAAAAAATAAAAAAGTTACGACTGTTGAAATGCAAGGAGGCAAACACTAAAAAATGTGCTGGTCATTAACTACTTTTCAGGCGTTCGACTTAGGGGGTTAACTGAAAGGGAACCTGTCAGGTGGTTTATGCTTCTCTATCTGTGAGCAGGATGTGACGCAGGAAAGAAACTGAGCCTTTTTTCTGATTTGAAGGAACTCTAAACAGCTGAGGAAAAAGACTAAAACAGAAAGTGAAAATACTGCTGACGCTGCCCATATAAAGTGATTGACAGTTTTTTCTGCACCAACACTGATACATAGAAAGCTGTCAATCACTGCGTGTGGGCAGGTTAAGCAGGACTTCCACTTTCTCTTAAGGATTCCTGCCAGGATTTTTTTCTCCTCTTTTCACAAAAGATGGGTGATTTTTTTTTCTCTGCCTCTCTCACTCACACAGTGATATATCCTGAAGATTATTACACCTCTGACCTCTACAGATCTGCAGAACAAAACTATATGCTTTATCTGTTTGTGTTTACATGGGACTGCACTTCTGTCTCACAAGTTGTTTACGTGGGACAACGCATCAGTTTTTACGTGGTACTGCAATGAGATTTATATGCCGATGTAAGACTGCACCTCTTACATGGGACTGTTGTGTTTTCAATTTTACGTGGGTCTGCCAATGTAAGATTGCACCTCTTACATGGGACTGCTGTGTTTTACATTTTACGTGGGGCTGGCGATGTAAGACTGCACCCCTTACATGGGACTGCTGTGTTTTCCATTCTACATGGGTTTGCCAGTGTAAGACTGCACCTCTTACATGGGACTGCTGTGTTTTACGTTCGGCTGCCTATGTAAGACTGCACTTCTTACATGGGACTGTTGTATTTTCCATTTTACGTGAGTCTGCCGATGCAAGACTGCACCTCTTACATGAAACTGCTGTTTTCTTTTTTCTGTGGGCCTGCCGATGTAAGACTGCAACTCTTACATGGGACTGTTTTACATGGGACTGCCAATGTAAGGCTGCATCTCTTACGTGGGACTGCTGTGTTTTAAATTTTATGTGTGTCTGCAGATGTAAGACTGCACATCTTACATGGGACTGCTGTGTTTTCCATTTTACGTGGGACTGCAGATGATATTTACGCACCTCTTACATTATGACTGCTGTGTTTTATGTGGGACTGCAGATGAGATTTACATGGGTAAATCTCTCTCCATCTCCATCACCCTCTCCCTCTCTCCCGTGCATGCCGCTGCTTGTACATACATCCGACTGCATGTTCCCGTCCGTGACCTGTTCACTGCATCTTCTTTGCCTGCGCGTTCCCACGACCTGGGCGGGACAGAACGCTTAGCCGACAGCCAGTTATTCTTTAGCTGGGTGTTACCTGACCTGGGCTCAACCACCGTTGCTAAGCACAAGTAAAGCAGCCCGTCCTCTAAAACCATTTTGAACTATAATCTTCATAGTGAGACAACCCCTTTAAATGAATAAAATACAGGTTCTACTGAATCTTTCGCCAATATATCAGTTTCCTCAGCTCTTCCTGCCTTACAACAAGCAAATCCAATGTGATAAGTTCCCTTTAAAGAAACAAGATATAAATACTGGACAGCTTTCTGTTGTCACCAATACCATGTGTTCTGCCTTCTGTATAAAATTATATCTATACAGATCATTCATCTGATGCTGGTTTCTTCCTGGCATGTGTAGCAAGCAGCTTTATTAGTTGGTAAATCAAGCATGTTGGAAAATGAAGTGATTGTTACTGTATGTGATTGAAAACTTATCAAATGAACTTGTTTATGGATATTCCTGCACATGCCTAACACAAAATGAATGGCAATGCCATGGGAAATAACTACTAGTTCTGAGCATGCTTTTGCTTTGGAACAATTATTCTGAAATCGAAAGATATGTATGTCTATGGCAGACTTAACATTATAGCCTCTCACTAACCCCAAGCTTTTACTACATGACACAATCTTCTATAGTCTAGACGGAGTATGACATCTTGCTATAAGCAATACTTTCCAATTGTTTATTCACATGAAATCGTATTCATTCATCAACTAAGAAGGGAAAAACTCCATAAAACCAAGAAAAAACTGCTGTGCTGTCACATGTCATATGTATAGAGAGTATATTCATTGCTCAACTGAAACATATAATAATCCTGTACTATAACAATCATGTAAAAAAAAAAAAAAACACAAATAAGTGAGCATGTTTGTTACCTGTGTTCCTGTCGGGCAAAATACAGCAATGTTTCTGCAGAATCCCAGGTAAAACCTTAAGAAAGAAAAAAAAAAAAGTTAAAGCAGTGGCAGATTAAGTAGACCACATGCCCTGGGCTGTTGCCTGAATTGGAGAGCACACTTTCAGGCTGCTATGCCGTGTCGATATTTGATACTACTTTTCTGTGCCAGTAAGTTAGTTCAGGTTAAACTATAATTCAGTTAGGGTAATAATATACAGTGAAGGAAAAAATTTATTAATCCCTTGCTGTTTGTGAAATTTTTTTTTTTCCCACTACAAAGAAAATGAACAGCCCTAAATTTTGAAGGTGGGTTTAAATTTTTTTAAAAACACGAAATAGAATATCCAAATAAAACCCAAAAATCACTTTTGTATAAAATTATATAAATTTATTTTCATTTTTCTAAAAAAAAAAGTATTTGATCCCGCGGGTAAAAGACTTAAATACTTGGTGGCAAAACCTTTGTTGGCAAATCAGAAATCGACTTTTTTGTAGTTGATGAGAAGTTTGCACACTTCGGGGGAAAAATTTGGTCCACTCCTCTTTGCAGATCATCTCAAATCATTAAGATTTTGAGGCTATCGCTTGGAACTCGAGCCTAACCCCCTTCAAATTTTCTAGGGATTAAGTCTGGAAAAATGCTAGGCCACTCCATGACCTTTTAATTGTTTCTCATCGAGCCATTCCTTTTTTCCTTTTGGCGTATGTTTTGGGTCATTGTCTTGCTGGAAGACCCCCCCCAAACCCCTTTTTTTTGTCCTGGCAGAGGAAAGGGGGTTGTCATCAGGATTTTTGACGGTGAAATAGTCCGTGCCTTTCAAGTAACCCCCCCAAAAAAAATGTTTTCCACCTCCATCTTGACAGTGGGGAGGTGTTCTTTGGGCCTAAGGGAGCATTTCTCATCCTCCAAACACGGGAAGTTATTTTAAAGCCAAAGATCAATTTTGTTTTAAACTGACCACACAAAACCTTTTCCCCAAATTACTCCACAGAATCAACCGGTTTTCATTGGCAAACTTTAACGGGGCCTGCACAAGTGCCTTCCTCAACAGGAGAACCTTGTTGCCTGCAGGATTTCAAACCATTATGGGATAATGTGTTACCCAAGGTTTTCTTGGGGACTGGGTCCCACTTCCTTGAGATCTTTGAATTCCCCCCGTTAGTTTTAAAGGGTGATCTTCACCCTCCTAATTAAAAAGGATACCTCATGAGGTAGATTTTTATGGTGCCCCCCGATCGTTGACAGTCATTTTTATTTCTTTCCCTTTTTTTTACTATTGCACCAACATTTTTCCCCCCTCTCACCCGGCATCTACTTATGGTTTGAGCCCATTCCAGTTTTGGCAGGTCATGATCTTGTCCCCGAACCTTTGAAAACTCTTTTGGGCTTGCTC
>JAODAL010033175.1:0-45913 GCA_025379985.1 Phyllomedusa bahiana | reverse complement strand
CCCCATTTTCCCCAGCCCCAAGCTTCTCATTTTACTTCCAAACCCTTTTTTTGTGGAACGTATCAAATGCTTTAGAAAAACCCCAAAATTATTTGAATCTAGTCCCTCCCCCCGATCCAGTCTGGAATAACCTCCTCATAGAAGCGATGAGATTAGTCTGACAGGACCGACCTTCATAAACCCATGCTGGAACGGGTTATACATTTTTTTTCAATGAGATCTCTAGAATAGATCTCTTAAAAAACCTTCAAACATTTTACCCAATATTACCCACATTTACATCTAAAATTTTTCCCCCCCCCCCCTTTGGGCCCCTTCTCCAGAATCCTAGTCACTATAATTTGTTATTTATCACGTCCAGAAATGCATCCAACCCCTTCTTGAACTTGTTAGAAAATTCACCTGACAATTTCCCGGGAGAGATTTCCCCACAGTCTCACCGCTCAAAGTAAAAAATCCCTTTCTATGTTTATGTAGAAACTTTTTTTCCCTCAAGGTAGAGGATGCCCCCTTATTCTAGATCCCGTCCTGGGTATAAATAAATTTGGGAGAGATCTTATTTTGGGCCCCTTAAATTTTTTTAAAACAAAATTTATTATTTTCCCCCCCCCCCCCCCCAAAGCCGTCTTTTCTCAAAAACAAAAAATAACCCCCAAACCTTGCTAATTTTTCGGGGTATTGCACCCACCCATCCTTTTATTTTTTTTGTTGCCCCCCCTTTGTATCTGTTCAGCTCTAAAATGTTTTTCCCTGTGCACTGGTCCCAAAGTTGTAACAATATTCCATGTGTGGTCAACCAGTGAGGAATAATGTTTCCCCTCATGTGATCTATGCCCCCCTTTAAAACAACCCAGATCCCATTTGCCTTGGCAGCTGCTTGCCCGACATGGCTGCTCAGCTAAGTTTATGTCACCCGGATTAAACTTTAAACGCCTTCTCTGCCAGGCCCCCAAAAAAAAAACCCATCCGGTTGTTTTTTAAAGGGTGGATCAAAACTAGAGGATGTTTTAGGCACTTTTTACTGAGGTGATATTGCCATTAAAACCATGATCAGGTCCCCGGACCCAAAGCAACAAGTTGCAAAATCTTGTTCACAAATTTACAATTTGCGAGGCCCCTAGAGGCCCTGAGCAGGGTGTCAAACTCGTTTTTTACCGGGGGCCCCCTCAGCCCCACGGGTACCTTTTAAAAGGGGCCCTTTAAAAGGGCCAAATAATTTAGAAAATTGTAAACTTCTCCTTTAAAATTTTATTTGACAGTATTGTTTTTTAATTACCCCTTTAGGGGAACAGGAAGAAAATATTGCCCCCCTTTGGGAGATGGGTAATATGACCCTTTTAGGTAGAAAGTGGTTAAAACCCCCCGTAGATGACAGGTATATTGCCCATGTAGGGGATAGGTATTTTCCCCCTGTACCAGGTAGTAATATGCCTCTGCGCCAGGTAATTGCCCCCTGTGCCAGGGGAAAATGCCCCATATAGAAAGGGAGATGCCCCCCTAGCCCCCCCGTAGCCAGGGGGTGCCCTAATAGCCCCCCCCTAGCCAGGGGGATGTCATATGCCCCCCCGTAGCCCGGTAATATGCCCATAAGCCCCCTGTAGCCAGGGGATGCCCCTTAGCCCCCCCCGTAGCCGGGGGATGCCCTATCCCCTTGTAGCCAGGGCATGCCCCATACATTCCCTGTAAACCGGGGACGCCCCATACGTCCCCTGTAGCCAGGTAAATGCCCCATTAGCACCCCAGTGCCAGAGATGCCCCGCCCCCTTTGTCGATACATGCCCCTATTGCCCCCCCGTGCCCGACAGATGCCCCATAGCCCCCCCCAGTGCCATATAGATGTCCCACGCCCCACCCGTAGCCCGTAGATGCCCATAGCCCCCCGGCCCTATGATGCCCCATAGCCCCCCAGTAGCCTGTGATGCCCCCAGTGCCCTTAGATGTCCCCAGCCCGCCCCGAGCCATGTAGATGCCCCCCAGCCCCCCCGTGCCCTGTAGATGCCCCACGCCCCCCCGTAGCCCTATAGATGCCCCTCAGCAGCCATTAGATGCCCACATCCCACAGCAGCTATATAGAGCCCCCCAAGTAGCCATTTTGATGCCCCCAGCCCCCAGTAGCCTTAGATGCCCAAAAGCCCCCCAGTAGCCCTATAGATCCCCACGCCCCCCGTAGCATTTTTAAAATGCCCCCCGCCCCTCCCCGTAGATATAAAGCCCCCGGCAGCCTATAAATTCCCCAAAGCCCCTCGTTTTTCCCTATAAATGCCCCAGCAGCCATAAAATGCCCCCAGCCCCCCCAGTGCCATTAAAAGCCCAAAGCAGCCATATAAAAGCCCCCCAGCCCCCCCAGTAGCCATATAAATGCCCCACACCCCCAGTAGCCCTATAATGCCCCCCAGCCCCCCGTAGCTTATAAAGCCCCCAAAAGAGCATATAAAATGCCCAAGCCCCCCCCTACTTTAAATCCCCACAGCCCCCCCAGTAGCTATTTTAAATGGGCCCCCGAGCCCCCAAAATTCTGGTTTTTTGCAGGGGGGGGGCCCCTTTTTTCACGTTAGGAAGGGGGGGCCTATTATCTACTGTTTATAGGAGGGGGGGGGCCTTTTACTACTGTTTAGGGGGGGGGGCCAAAAACGATTGGCGGGGGGGGCCTTTTTTTTGAATGTGCAAGGGGGGGGTATAACTTTGTTATATGTGAGGGGGGGGGCTATGATCCCTTGTTATATGTGCAGGGGGGCCTATTTTCTACTGTTATATGTGCGGGGGGGGGCCTTTTATCTACTGTTATATGTGCTGGGGGCCTATTATCTACTGTTATATGTGCAGGGGACTATTATCTACTGTTATATGTGCGGGGGGGGCTATTATCTACTTATATACGTGCAGGGGGGGAGCTATAAACTACCTATAATGTGCTGTGGGGCCTATAAGCTACCTATATATATACATGTGCTGTGGGGCCTATTAGCTATCTATATACCTGCTGGGGGACCTATAAGCTATCTATATACCTGCTGGGGGACATATAACCTACCCATGTGTGTGGGGGACCTAAACCTGCCTATATACCTACTGGGGGATCCATAACCTGCCATATACCTGCTGGGGGCCCCATAACCTCCCCCATATACCTGCTGGAGGATCCATAACCTGCCCTATACCTGCTGGGGGATCCATAACCTGCCATATACTGCTGGGGGATCCAAAACCCTGCCCATATACCTGCTGGGGGATACATAACCTGCCCATATACCTGCTGGGGGATACATAACCTGCCCATATACCTGCTGGGGGATACATAACCTGCCCATCTACCTGCTGGGGGATACATAACCTGCCTATATACCAGCTGGGGGGAAAATATAAAGTATATAACCACCAAATGGGGGACGTATAATTACTGGGGGGACCCTATTTTCCCTTTATGGGGGACACATAATTTACTGCGTTGTGAAGTCGCTAATAGTCGTTAAACCGGTTGTTAATGCCTCAAGACAAGTCAGTTTATAAGTTTTCGCAATCGACTCCGCGGACTCCAGTCGGTTGTTAAGCCAGTTGTTAAGGCCTCAAGTCGATTGATAAGACCTTACCAATCGACTCCGGGGAAAACATTCCTATTCCTGCACTGGCCAAGCAGCCGCGGCCATTTTAGCAGACATATCAGTCTCTCCTTGAAAGTGAATTCACGCTGCTGCCAGATACGGAGTCTTCTTGGCAGAGAGACTAACTATAAAATAGCTAATATCTTCAGCGCACACATCTAACTCAGTGACCTCCTAGATCTCTGTCTATGTACGCCTTGCTGGAAGAACCCGCAGAGCAAGTCTCTTCGGGAATTAAGCACCAACTGTGCGGCCATTTTAGATGTTACATACTATTCTACCTACAATAGTACTGATTAACCACTAATCATATATCCTCCAGATGATAGCCGCCTAAAGCAGAGTCACCTTACCCAGGGATACTCCGAAATCGTCTCTAGATAATCGCGGGGTGCTCAATAGTAAACCAACAAGCTACACTTCATTTTATCCTCCCAATACTTATAGGGAACAGTAGTCTGTTAATTGCATACGTGAGCTATACGGTCCGATTGATATCTCCAACTGACTGTGGACTGCTTGTCTTACATATCTACCTACAAGGTGCTTAACGTGGGTGTTGGCTTCTTTGCTTCCCTGGCCTTAGAGTCTCATAGCGGGATCACTCTCCTAGTGACAGCTCCCATATCTTCACCGGACTTACCCAATAGGTGTCCAAAAGCTCTGGGCCTAGCATTAGATAGATTCTACGCACTGTCTACCTTGTTCTGCAACAAACACCCACCGTAACCCCCATTTGCCCACCTGACACCAGCTGTTCTTACAAACCACCTTTCTTAGGGATCCTACTCTTCACAGTTTGACTGCTCCACGCGTATTTGAAACGACATTATAACTCGCGCAGCAACCTGTTGGGTGGAGGAGGGGAAAAAGAGGGGAAAATTAAATAAATAAATAAATAAATAAAAAGCAACGGAGAGAGTTTCCTTTTCCAAGGAAGTTTAGTCCCTGTTCTCGACCCTGGATTCTCTACAAGAACTTATGGGAGGCACAAGCAAAAGAAGAACCAGAACTAAGCCAACGAAACTTACTGAGTTCTTTCCTCAAACTTCATCCCAGCCATCCTCTGCAGATCGAGGCATCTCCTTCCCGTCACTCTCAGGGACCTCTCCCGCTTCCAACTCGTTGGATTGGCATGATAACATGGAATTCTCTACTACCATGGAAGCCACTCTGCAACGCCTGTTTTAATCTTTTTGCGAAAGTATCCAATCCGACTTCAAACACACCATGTCAGAATTCAGGTCGGACATTCAAACTTTGGTGGCTCGTACAGACCATCTGGAAAAAAAAAATGTCCGAGTTCGCAAACTCTCCTAATACATTAATTGATGCGAATGCGGAATTGGAGGGCGAAGTCCAGAGGTTATCATCCAAGCTTCTTGACTTAGAAGACTTAGAAGACAGGTCCCGGATAGAGAATATTAGACTCCAAGGAGTCCCTGAGTCCGTAACCCCAGACATGCTGCAATCCTTCCTCATTGATTTCATGGCTATAGTACTACCTGATGCTACCCAGATTGACCTCACGGTGGATCGTATTCACTGGCTACCTAAACCAAAGCATCTTCATTCCTCTGTCCCAAGAGATGTTATAGCCAAGATACATTTCTTCCGCACGAAAGACGCATTCCTCAAAGCCCTCCGTAAACACCCTCCTCTACCGGACAAATATAAAGATATTGCGATTTTCCCGGACCTCTCTACGGGAACCATGCTGAAACGCTGGGAATTCTCCCATTAGAAGATTCTTTGAGACCATGGCATTGGTTACCACTGGGGCTTCCCCATAAAACTGATTATTACAAGAGACAATGTCACTACTGTCTGTCATAACCCACTGATGGCTAAGAATCTTCTCATGTCCTGGGACCTGCTACAATCACCACCTGTGACTCCCAATAGAGAGCAATGAACCCGCCCGGTAGCTATTACCCCCTTATGGTCAGAGAAGCGAGCTAGATCCACACCCAAAATACCAGGCTGAGACTCAGAACGGATAATTGATGGTGCCAATCTTCACCTAGGGCTCATGCGTTTCTTCATGTGTGCCCTCCTAGGCATTGATACCTGCTCTAGACGGCCTCCCGCCGCAGGTTTATCTTCCCCCTTTTGGAAATCCTTCCCAACTTTAGGGAATTCTGTTTTGTTTGTTTATATTTTGTGCTGTTTGCTAACTGTTCAGTTCATGGTTGTACAGGTTTTTTATCTGTCTCTGTTCATTGCCATGTACGCTCTGTCCAGTCATTGGTATCATTGGATGTATCTCTCTCTGGAGGGTTTTGCTCTTAAGAGTTACGCGGCCTTAGAACTTTCCTTAAACCGATACTATGGGGATTACATTTCTGTCCCTGAATTTAAATGGAATCAATTCGCCCCACAAAAGGTCCACCCTCTGGAGAGACGTTCTGAAATCTAAAGCTGATATTGTCTGTCTCCAAGAGACACATTTGAGGGATCGAGATGCCCATAGACTAAGACACAAGAAATTTCCAGTACAGTTCCTTACCGCTCTCCCACAGAAGAAAGCGGGGGTGGCAGTCTTTGTTAGAGATTCTGTCTCCTTCTCCCTAAAACAGGTGATTGTTGATGAACACGGCAGGTAAATTACCATTGCCACACTCTAAGCTCCTAATAAGAGACAATTGCGATTTATTTCTAGAGTGATAACTAAAGCCAAAGCACTCAACGCCAGTCACCTTATTATATGTGGAGATTTTAATATGGTCATAGACAAGAAAATAGATAAGTCTCGCGCCTTCTCCCCTAAAACACAAGATTTAAAATCCATGCTACCCACGGAGAACCTCCATGACCCCTGGCGATATGCACACCCGGCGGAAAAAGACTTCTCCTTCTACTCTGCCCCCAACAATTCATTTTCCAGGATAGATTTTTTCCTGGTTAACAAACAAGTGTTACCCAATATTTTTTCAACAGAAATAGGTACTAGAACTTGGTCAGACCACGCCCCAGTATTTCTTACCTTAGCGGATAAATTCCCTCCCCCATCATTCTCCCCATGGAGACTCAATACATACCTATTGAAGTCAACCGCAATCGTCGATGAGATCAGGTCTTCTTTGAACGAATACTTTGACCTCAATGATGCCTCAGTGTCTAGTCCCTCTACCCTTTGGTGTGCCCATAAGGCAGTCATCCGGGGTATTCTCCTTAAAATCGCTTCTAAAGAAAAACGTAAAAGAGAAGGAAAACTGAATGAGCTCCTGGAAAAAATCAAAAAAGCAGACGAAAATGCTAAAAAGTCGCCCTCCCCCTTAATTATCGAGGAATTACAATCTTTAAAACAACAGCTCAAAACCCTTACTCTATATAGATATGAAGCCTTGTTGGCAAAGCTTAAATGGAGCTTTTACATGCAAGGAGACCGTCCAGGGAAAATCCTTGCCCGGAGGGTCAAACAACTCAAGTTCGATCCAGAATTGCGTCACTTATGATTAACAATCAAAAAATAGTAAACCCACAACACATTGTAAATTCCTTTGCTCAATACTACCAGTCTCTATATAACCTCAAAGATGATCCTTCGCTTCCACGTATTGAAACTCCGGCGATCCAATCTTTTCTAGCCCAAGTATCCCTACCAAAGCTCTCAGATACTCAACTGTCCTCTCTCAACTCGCCCATCACCTCCCAAGAACTTCTGCAAGCTATCAATCAATCTAAATTGAATAAATCCCAGGGCCCGGACGGTTTGAACAATGAATATTACAAGCTTTTTCAAACCCGCCTCAGTAAATGTCTTTAACTCTTTTCTTAATGGCCACCCCCCTCCCCCGGAGATGCTATAAGCTACCATTGTAACAATTCCCAAACCTGGCAAGCCACAAGATAATATGGCAAACTACAGACCCATCTCCCTGCTTAATTCTGATATTAAGTTCTATGCTAAGATTATTGCTAATAGGGTTAATAGAATACTTCCATCCCTGATTAGCTCTGATCAAGAAGGGTTTATACAAGGACGGCAAGCTAGAGATGGTATCCGTCGAGTTCTCAATGTCTTACAATATCTTGACAAGAACAAGACGCCAACTGTCCTTCTTTCTCTCAATGGAGAGAAAGCCTTTGACCGCATTAGTTGGGACTATCTCCGAGAAGTCCTTTTTAAATTTGGCTTTAGTGGGCCAATCCACGTGGCAATATCTTCGCTATACACAACCCCTCAGCTGCTGTTATCTCCTTAGGTTTTTTATCACAGCCGTTTAATATTTCGAATGGCACTAGGCAAGGATGTCCGCTTTCGCCACTGATTTTCGATCTCTGCATTGAATCCCTGGTGGAGCTGATTAGGATGTCCCCTCTCATCAAAGGAGTAGACCTAGCTCTTTCTAGCCACAAGACTAGCCTATACGTGGACGATGTCCTTATAATGTGTCAAAGCCCAGAAGAGTCGATACCTGCCTTACTTTATTTACTTCAACAATACTCGAGAGTGTCCTTATACAAGTTAAATATCACTAAATCCAACATCTTACCACTTCATTGCCCCCCCGCCACCCCCGAGTCCGCCTTTCGTCACTTTAATTTTACTTGGTCAGATTCCTATCTTGTCTATTTGGGGGTTAAGATATTTCCAGATTTGCTTGACACTATTAGGCGAAATTGGGAAGATCTACTCTCATCCCTATCTGCTGAGACCTCCAGGTTCAGCCAGTACTCGCTTTCCTGGATAGCTAGAGTCAGTCTCGCAAAAATGATTCGCCTCCCTAAATTTTTGTACGTGGCTAGAGCACTCCCCTTTATTATTCCCACAACCCTGGTACACAGGCTTCAATCCCTATTTCTATGATTTATATGGGGGAATAAGAAACCTCGTTTTAAAAAAACAATATTTATATCTGCTAAAAAAACAAGGAGGCATGGCTGTTCCGGATTTGAGGGTGTACAATATCTCCTCCATTTTAGAACCAGCTGCCCTGCACTGGAATGCTCCCCATTTACACCATTGGACATGTATTGAAAATGCAATGTTGACTTCAGGCTCGATCAAGGACCGCCTTATGGCCTTGATATTAGGGTTCCCACTACTCCCCTCTTCGCGGTACTCCCTTGCTACCACGCAACATCTCATCTCAGTGTGGCAAAGCCACATAGTAAACAAACATAAAATACGTATTAGTAAAAAATATTGCCCTCTATCAATGCTGTATGGGGCTATACCGGACATACGCTTGGACCCATGGATTTCAAGGGGGGTTTGGATAGTTGGGGACCTCTTCTCCCCTCAAGAGAGGAATTCCCAAAGGTCAGTACCTACGCCTGAAGAGAAATTGCTCAAGTGTGGTAGAATTTAAAAATCAGGCGTGAGATTTAAGAAAGCGTTTTTTGGATAGGGTTACCCGGATGGGGTCCTCAGAGAAGCCTATAAAAATGCCTTACAATGCCCCAGGGATACTTTGTTAGTCCCTAATAAAGAGTCCAGTAAAGTGGATGAGGGTATTTTTCGCCTGATTGGAGATTTTGATGGAGCTGCTGCTCCAGTACGTAAGATCATTACAAAAAATTGGGAGATTTTGAAATTGGATGAAGATCTGAGACAAGTGATTGGAGACTATCCCCACATTACTTATCGTAAGGGTAAGAGCATTCGCGATTTCCTGGTCCATAGCCACTTTGAAGGTAGTCTGAACCCCAGAACGTGGCTTAATCAACTGATCTTGGGGTGTTATAGATGTAGTGGTTGTGTGGCATGCGAATACATGAAGACCGGAAAAAATTTTCACAGTAATGTTCTGAATAAGGACTTTTGCATTAAAGAGTTTGTGAATTGCAGAAGTAAAGGTGTGATCTACAAAATAAACTGTGGTTACAGTCTCGAGTATATTGGTAAGACCATTAGAGAAATGCGTAGACGTGTGGGAGAACACGTGAATGACATCAAACATGGCAGGGATACACCAATAGCGAGGCATGTTTGTAATGCACATGGAGGAGATCTAAAATGCATAAAATTTATGGGGATCGATCGGGTTCTCCCTCCCAATCGAGGTGGCAACTGGGATAGACTGTTGCTACAGAGGGAAACAGAATGGATTTTCAGATTGAAAACGGTTTCCCCAAAAGGACTTAATGACCGGCTGGACGATTGCTGTTGTAGTTAAACTCTCTTTATTTTGCTGTTGTTAGGATTTATTTAGCCAGGCTTCCACTGTTTAGTTGTCCACTGTTTAGTTGTCCTAACTGCCATAAAATACCTGACTTGCCTTAGGGTGAAAGTAAGCACAGCTTTGAATCTGCTGTGCGTGTGTCTCGGCGCTCGGCTGTTTGTGTAGCTGGTTGCCGGGATACAGGTCAGCTGAGTGGTCACATGATGAGCTGCCACGCTGAGATCGGAAGTGCGCGCGGCGTTCATCGGCGCGCCGAGCAGCACTTAATGCCGGCGTGTGCAGCTGGTGGACGCAGCTGCCCCTCTATCTGGAGGAGAACGGTCCGCCTTGGAGACCACTCCAGCGTAACTGCTGGAGACCGTGCTGATTTTGGTAGGCAGCGGGAGTTCAGGTCTGTGAGTATAACACTGTTATTAGTTCCTGGCTCCTGCAGAGCACTTTATCCTGTCTTTATCCCGGACTTTGGTACTGTAGTAATTTGTGTTTTTTTCTGAATTTGAGATAAAATATTATTGTGACGCTTTTGGTATGCATATCTAATGGTCCTAATTTGGGTCCAGTGTGTGTTTGGAGATTTGCAACTGCCTCCATCTAATTTCTCACAGTGTCACCACATTTGCAGTACACTATTTTGATGAGTCTATGTGTGTATTAATATGGGCAATAGTTTAGTGCTGACAACCTGTATTGCTGCATATGTCTGTGTTGGATTGATAACGGACGTATATTTTGTTTGGATTACAATAAGTCAAATGGTTGTTTTATCTACTGCAACTTGGGTATTTTCCCTACTCACGGATGGTCTCTAGTTGGCTACAGGGGTTCATGTGGAAACCATACCACTACCCTTTCATTGTGGCTACAGGGGTTCATGTGGAAACCATACCACTACCCTTTCATTGTGGAGAATAATCATTGTCTCCATTTGCCCTATAATCTTGATAACATTTAAACTTATGTGGAAATCATACCACTACCCTCTCATTGTGGAGAATAATCATTGTCTCCATTTGCCCTGTAATTTTGATGATATGTAAACGTCTGCATCATTTTATGGTCCTTTTGTAATCTTGGACTTTTTTTGTCTTTGTATTAACCTTTTCCATACTCAGTCCCCTGATGAAATGTCTATTTGGGACATAGAAACATGTTGGGACACTTGTACTATTAGGGCTAGTTTTATTAGGGTTTAGGTTCCTGACAGGGCCGCCCTTTTCGGGGCGATGTCCCTGATTTTCCTCTTAGGGCGAACCAGGCCAAGTAGGATTGTAGGTTTTATACCCCCGTTTTGGCTGTTTTGTTTGACACTAGGTGTATTTTTGTTTTTGTTTTTCTCCTTCTTTTAGATTTCGCAATTAAAAGTGACGTTTTAATACATGATTTTGTTTTTGTTTTTCTTGATTTTTCATGTATGGTGTGGGGGATTTTTTGGAATCTAGTGATCAGTAGTAGTCCCCTTCAGTGTATATTCCTCTTCTCAGGTGGGATCTTTAGAATATTTGCGGACCTCTCATCCCAGTATTCTCTACCCATTTCACAATTTCATATCTACTTACACATTAGACATGCCATTTCCTCCTTATCTGACCGCCCCCACCCCTCCCACAGCCTACGCATCCCCTTTCCACCGTTTCCTACTGGATGACCATCACCGCATGAAGGGGCTAGCAGCTGCTTATTTGACAGTAATGGAAGTGGAGGAGGAGACTAAACTTGAGTATCTGACCAAATGGGAGGCGGAGTTGTCTAAGTCTTTTACAGTAGAGGAATGGTGGAAAGCGGCAGCTTCAGTGTCTAGGCATTCTAATTGCATTAACCACTTAGCCCTTTCGAGGAAGATTCCCCTCCGCTGGTACCTCACCCCTGTCGGAGTGGCTCATATATTTCCAGGTACTTCCAAGATGTGTTGGAGAAACTGTGGCGCAGCCGGCTCTCTACCACATATGTGGTGGCTATGTCCTATTGTTAGACCCCTATGGGCTCAGGTGGAACAGCTAATTCAACATTTGTTTTGTCCTCAGTTCAGTCTTTCACAGGAGCTTGCTCTGCTAGACCTTGGTACATATGAGCTTCCGTGCTCCCACCAAACGGTGATCCAACATATTCTGGTAGCCGCGAGATTTACTATAGCTTTTCATTGGAAGTCAACAGTTACCCCAGATTTTAGAGAGGTTCTAGGTAGAGTCAACACCCAATTCCATAGTGAAATAAATCTCATTACTCCTCCTCATTTACTTTCAAAGAGAAAGCAAAGGTGGCAGGTTTAGGTAGACTCTACTTACGCCAGTTGATGTCACACAACCGAATATTTGACGGTTTAACTAACTAGGGCTATAGAGAGCTTTTTATGTAGCTTAAGGATTTTCTGTGTTTCTGTACCTCAATTGGGAGACCTATTCATGATATTGGATATATTATACCTATTATGCTTTCCTCGTTTAATTGATGCTACATGGCTTGTTACTGTTATTGTTTTGTTTTTTTCCTTTTTTGGACTATGTCCTTTGTACCTTATCTATGGAAACTGTTCTTTTCTTTCAATAAAAATTAATGTTTTTTAAAAAAAAAAAGATCCCAGAGAAGACAAATCAGCTTCCAAGGATGTACATGATCTGCAAGATGGATTTATACCCAAATCGATTAAGAGTGCCTATCACATGGATGAGTGGGCCCAGATATACCACACAGACATTCCTCATAGAATAGCGCTGCTACCACCAGGTTGTGTTCTTCCAACATGTGTGTTCTCTTATATTTCTCAAATGGCAACCCTTTGCCAATCAGTGAAGGTCCAATTCTAATGCTGCCTTTTTTTGGTAATGTATCTCCATTATCAGAGATGCAGTGACCACCCATCTGCTCCAGAGTTCCATACGCAGTAGGGTTTGCTGAACTTCTGTTTTAGATATACGTCTAGTGGCCCCTGGTTCATTTGGGGTGTGATCTGCTCCACTGTAGTATCTCTGTTTGCCCTCGTGTACCTTCATACCTGATGTTAACTAGTTTCCACGTTGCTTATTCGCAATGGTGCCTTTACGCAGTTTCAGAAATCCTACCATCTTTGGCCTGAAAGCCAATAATCATCCTTTTTTCCAGCCCTTTTACCCATGACACCAATGAGGGATGTGGGTGCAGAAAGCCTATCACACTCCTTATATACCCACCAAGCGAGCTCAAGACAAGTGACTTCATTTATGAGATGCACGCTGTCAATACCATAAGTAGGGAGTGGTCATAATAATATGACGGCTATATATTATGATCATCTCCATATCAGGTCTTGTTAGGAGATGGAGTGTTTTATGTATAGAGTATAATAGAATTGTTTTACAATCATGCCTAGTATTTGGGTTTAACCCCTTAAGGACCCAGCCAGTTTTGGCCTTCCTGACACAGCCCTATTTTTTAAATCTGGCATGTCACTTTATGTGAGAATAACTTTTTGACACTTTCACCTATCCATGTGATTCAGAGATTGTTTCCTCGTGACACATTGTGCTTTGTTAGTAAGAACATTTTATCCATACAATCCTTGTTTTTTTGTGAAAAATATAAAAATTTCATGAAAATTTTGAAAAATCTGTGATTTTGAAAGTTCCAAAATTTCTGCGTGCAAGACAGATAATTATTCACCACAAAATAGTTTATAACTAGCATCTACCATATGTCCACTATGGGTTGGCATCATTTTTTAAATGTCCTTTTTTTTTATGACATTAGAGGGCTTAGAAATTTCTCACATTTTCAAGAAAATTTGCAATATACATTTTTTTAGGGGCCATTCCATTCTGACTGGCTTTGAGGGCCTGTATGTTAGATACCCCCATAAATGATGCCTTCTAAGAAACTAGACCCCTTAAGTATTTACAACAGTGTTTAGGAAGTTTATTAACCCTTTAGGTATTGCACAGAACTTAAAGCAAAGTGGAGGTGAAATTTTGAAATTTCACTATTTTTGCAGATTTTCATCCATTATTCACTGGAATACGGTAAATGTGACTAATTAAATGCAATGAATATCCTTTCCCCCAGGTCTGCCATTTTTAGAAATATCCCATATGTGGCCCTAGTGCATTATTTGGCTTAACCATAAGCCCCAGAATAGGAGGAGCCCCTACGGACTCGGGGGTGGGTCTCTTTTTAAAATGTAATTTTATTTAGGCGCCTTTTCCCAGGTTTGGGGACCCTTAAGGTCCCAAAAAATTTTAAAAAATAAACCCCCCCTAAAAAACCCCATTTTTGGAAACTACCCCCTTAAGGATATTTTACGGGTTTGTAGGATATTCGCCCCCAACGGTTTTCCCACACTTTTTTTTTTTTACCTTAGGCTGGAAAAAAAAAAAAACTTTTTTTTTCCAATAATCTGGCAATTTTAAATTTTAAAAATGTTTCATTTTTTAAAAAGGGGGGAAACCCCGGAAAAAAAAAAACCAAAACTTTTTTAAGAAATTTTTCTTCCAAGTTCGGAAATCCCCCTCCCATTGGGTGTAAACTCTTTTTTACAAAAAAAAATTTTTGAGATTTCCGGGGTTCACAAAATCATAAACAGAACATTTTTTAAGCTGCCCCCCGATTTTAAACGGGGCCCAAAATCGGGCAGTCCTATCCTACTTTACCTCTCAATCGAGCCAATCAGGCCTCTCACTGGGTCACCGACCTCCTTATTCCCGAAGAAAAAAAAAAAAAAACACCCAACCTGCAAAGCCCGCCCTTTTTATGACAGCCTTAGAGTGGGGGGGGACAGAAAAACCCCAAAAGGGAAACCCCCCTTCCCCCTTTCCCCTAAAAAGGGGTTTAAAAACAATGTACACCAAATAAAAAAAAAAAAAAAGTATGTTTCTGCACACAAAAACATTTCTGGGAAAAAAAGTTAAACAAACCTGGGTGGGCCCCTGGCAGGCTGGGGGCAAAACATGTAATTATTACATTAAAACACACAACCGCCCCAAGGGGGCACATTTCTGCAAAAAAAGGCAATACACTACGTCAAATCCCAAAGAAGCATTTAAGCTATCTATCATACATAAAAAACTTTTTAGACTCCCCGGATTCCCCATATCATATTTAGAAATGTTTTTAAACCCGCCCACCCTTCAACGGGCCCCCAAATTTGGGGGAGTCCCTATCCATCTTTACCTTTTCAATCGAGCCAAACAGGGTCAACCCCTACTTGGGGCCCCCCGACCTCCATTATTCAAGAGAAAAAAAAAAAAACACCCCAACCCCAAAGCTTTTCCTCAAAATGACAGCCTTTGAGATTTGGGGGGGGACAGAAACCCAAAAAGGAAGCACCCCCTTTCCCCCTTTCCCTATAGGTTTTAAAAACAATGGGACAACCAATATAACCTATTTTTTCCCCCACAAAAACATTTCTGAAAAAAAAGAAAGCAAACCTGGGTCGGGGCAGCTTTAAAAATTTTCTTTCAAGAAAGGAAACCCAAGTCCCCAAATTTTTTTTTTTGTTGATAGATTTTTCATAAATGCTTCTTTAAAAAGGGGTTTCGACCCTAGTGTAATTTTCCCTTTTTTTCAGAAATGTGCCGCTGGTGGGGGTCGTGTGTGTACATGTATAAAATTTCATGTTTGCCGCAGCCCTGCCCCGTGGCACCCAGGTTTTGCTTAAAGTTTTTCGAAATGTTTTTTGTGTGGGAAAAAACATCGTTTTTTTTAAAATTTGGGGTAATTGATTTTTTAAACCAAAATGGGAAAAGGGAAAAAGGGGGCTTTCCCTTTTTTGGGGTTTTTGTCCCCCCCCCACTCTCACAGGCTTCCCTAAGAAGGGACTTTGCAGGTTTGGGGGGGTTTTTTTTTTTTTTTTCTCTGAAAAATTTGGGGCGGTGACCCCCTTTTAGAGGCCTGGGTTGGGGTCATTGAAGGGAAAAAATAGGTAGGCCCGCCCGATTTAGACCTCTTGAAGTCCCTGGGCGCTTAAACCCTTTTCCCCGATCAAGATATGTGAACCGAGGGGCTCAAAGTTTTTTTTTAGTAGAAAAATAGCATAAAAAAGCTTCTTTAGGGAATTTTGACGTAGTTTTATTGCCCTTTTTGCAGAAATGTGCCGCTGGTGGCGGTCTTTTGTGTGGGACATGTATAATTACCCGTTGTGCCGCCCCCTGCCCGTGGCAAACCCCGGTTTGAAACTTTTTAGAAATGTTTTTTTTGTCAGAAACATACCCTTAACTTGGGGTACAAATTAAAAAAACCAAAAGGGAAAAGGGAAGGGTGCTTCCATTTTTGGGTTTCCGTCCCCGCCCCTCTCAAAAGGGTTTTTCATAAGAAGGGCACTTTTTCAGGTTTTGGGGTTTTTTTTATTTTTTCTCCTAATAAAAAGGAGGTCGGTGGGCCCAGTGAGGGCCTGATTGGCTCGATTGAGAGGTAAAATAGGATTTGGGCTGCCCGATTTTTCCCACCACGTTTTAAGTCCTGGGGGGCTTTTAAAAATTTCTGATCATGATAATTTTTAAACCCAGAGTCCAAAGTTTTTTCAAAAAACCTTTTTTTGGGCCATGGCAGGGCGTACAAGGGAGGGACGCTATTTTGGGTTTTGGAACGCAGATTTTGGTTTTTGCCATTCCGATTTGCAAAGCCCCCCAAAGAAACCCAAAAAGGAAAATCTTCCCGAAGTTTCCCCCTTTTAGGGTTCAACCCCCCCCATGGAAATCCCAAAAAGGGGTGTATTGGGGCATTTTGGACACACAGGGGGTTTTCCCTAGTTTTTTTTTTTTTTCATTGGGCCCTGGGAAAAATGGGGGGAGGGGAGGGAACGCAGTTCCACCATTGTTTTTTGGGCTTCAATTTTACAGCGTTCGCCGTGCAGTGTAAATGATTTTATAACTTTACTATGGGGGTGGGAAACAATTGCAAGGGTTATAAATTTTATATAGTTTTTTATGTTTTTTATTTTTACACAATAGAAATAGTCATAAAAAAATTGCGTTTTATGTTGTCCTATTCTGACAGTCATAACTTTTTTTATTTTGCTGTGTGCAGAGCTGTGTAGGGCCTTTTTTTTTTGCGGGTGAATTGATGCTTTTATTGGTACCATTATGGGGGCATACAACACTTTGTTCACTTTTTATTAAGGTTTTTGTGAGGCGTTTGAGCAAAATACAGCAAATCCTAGTAGTGTTTTTTTTTTTTTTTAAATAGCGGTCACTCTGCATAGATATGACATGCTAGCTTTACTCACGGTCGATACAATTACAGCAATACCCAATTTGTATATTTTTTTTTTTATTTTTTTACTGCTTTTATACAATAAAAACACTTTATTCAAACAGGAAAACACATTCTTGCATCGCTATAGGCTGAGAGCCATAACTTTTTTATTTTTTGTGTATGGGCTGTGTAAAAGCTTGTTTTTTGTGGGATGAGTTGAGGGTTTTATTGGTATCATTTTTGAGGGGACAAGACTTTTGATCGCTTTTAAATCCGTTTTTTGAAAGGCAGAGGGGAAGAAAATACTGCAATCCTAGTAGTGTATTTTTTTATTTTTTAACAGCGTTCACTGTGCAGTATCCGTAACAAGTTAGCTTTACTCCCGTGGGTCAATACGATTACGGCGATAACCCAAATTTAAAATAGTTTTTTTTATGTTGAGCACTTTAAAAAAAAAAAAAAAAGTTTTTAGTGTGTAAAAGAATATTTATGCATCGCTATCTTCTGAGAGCCAAAAACTTTTTATTTTTACGTAACAGAGCTGTTTTAAAAGGGCTTTTTTTTGTGGGACGAACTGACGTTTTAATTGGTGCAATGTTGGCATTTATAGGAGTTTTTGATCACTTTTATTCCATTTTATGTGCTGCGGGATGAGCAAAAATCTTAATTCTGTGATTGTTTTTTGGGGTTTTTCTTTTAGGCGTTCACCATACGGGTACATTAACATGACAGATTTGTAGGGCAGGTCGTTACGCACGCGATGATACCAAATATGGGTACTTTATTTATTTTTTAGCTTTTTTGGGGCGATTGGCGTTTGTAAAGGGGAAAAGGGCGGTGTACGTGTTTTTTATTTATGTTTCGTGTTTGTGTTTTACTTGTTTTTCACTTACTTTACTTTTCCCCACAGGGGATTTGAATTAGTGATCTTTAGATCTCTCATTCAATAGGATCCAATACATAGCTTGTTGATATGACTGGTTCCTATGGCAACTGTCAGTCACGATTGCGGGCCATGCCCACAGGGCACGGCCGGGCATCGTGACGTTACAGACAACCCGGAAGGCATTCTATGCCTTCCGTGCTGTCTGACAGCACACAGCAGCCGCACGATCGTGCGCTGCTGTCACCGACAGAGACGCAGGAGGAGCGATCTCCTCCTGCGTCTCTCTTAGTTATTGCGACTCAATGGTCGCGATAATTAAGGGGTTAACCGCCCCCCATCCCCTCCCCCGGTGCGATCTCGGGTCGGGGCTGACGCTGCGGGATGTCAGCTGTAATATACAGCTGACACCCCGCGCCGTTCGCGCGAACTCTGCTTTAGAGTTCGCGCGATCCTCAGGATCCTCAGGACGTATGCATACGTCCAGGTGCGTGAACCCCCAAACGACCTGGACGTATGCAGGTTGTGAAGGGGTTAAGCACAATTTGTAATGATATCATCATATGATCGTTACAATTAGCAGTATCCTTTTGGTTTAAGTTAGGAATTAATTTACTTACTGTTGAAGTGCGGTTTATTGTACTGCATCTACATACTCATTCTATTTTATAATTTATATGTACATATAAATATGTTCTTACAAATTATGACTTTGATTCCTGAGTCTTCTAGCTCTAGACGCCATCATCTTGCATTTTGTACAAACCTTACTCCGTGTATCCACTTTGGCCTTGTGTTTCATCATTTTACTTTGAAGTATCTTAAGAAACCATAATGTGAGTAAGTGTAGAAATACCTGTTCAGTGCCCAAGTGGGATTTAAAGGATACATAACTCTTATTTTCAGACATTAAGGAAACATTGAATGTTGTTCCATTCTAAGACTTTTCTCTGAATTTTGTTACAGGAATGTACAAACCCCTGCTGCAATGCCAGCACGTGCCTGCTCTTTCCAGGAGCCGTGTGCGCTCATGGACAGTGCTGTGAGGACTGCAAGGTGATTTTCTTTATAGACTTACGTTTAAATGTATACTATATATTTAAAATTTAGCAGAAAATGTGTGATATATGCATGTAATGGAAATATGTATTATTGATTTCTTTTTAGAAAAACTACTGTAATTTGGAAAGACCAATTACAGTTTTTCACAGTTAAAATCTACATAAAATATAGAATAATTTTCTAAATATGAGATCCGCTATATTTTTTGATGTATTCATGTCTACAGCGAAATTCAGAGCTTTGAGGTTTTCCTCACTTTAAAAACAGTACATTGTTGGTTGTTCAGAGTCAAAAGGGTTCCCCAACAACCATTGTTCCCATTGCCTTTTAAATGGAAAATTCCCAACATGGGAACTCCATGGTGAGTCCCAATATCAACTGTTGGAGGTTCAGAAGCCAGACCAGCAGATTAGTTGATTGTTGGGCAGTTGTCACTTTACAAATGGATATCTATACAACCAATTTAATAAAGCTATAACCCAGTACTTGTACAGGATAAATAACAAAATGTTTTTACTTATGGGGTTGAACCATAAGGATATGCCCTGTCCTGATGTCTTTTTGCTTCTGTCCAGTACTTCATCTCCACTAGAGTGCAGAACCTTTGCAAAGAGCAGCTGCTGCTTTGGAGCAAAAACTATATATTACATTGTTGGCCATTTATTTTAAATGAGCAGATTCCCACAAATATCCAATGGCATCTACTGCTGGGCAGCTAGGTGATAACCAGGAGGTCATCAGTAAGAGATGGAACAACTCCCTTAAGCTTTTAGGTCACAAGTCTGATGGCAAAGTGGAGACAAAAACTTTTTATGGGGACTTTCAACATGGGATGTCGTTGAAATTATAAGTACACTTCAAATTATCAGTACTTGAGCCATACGTTTGCTATGTTCTGGCTATACCCTTGTATATTATATAGTAGATCATGTAAGAAATGTATCCAGCTCTAAACTTTTCCAAATATTTCAACTGAGTCACCCATGTGTATACAATACATTTTTACTATAGCTATTTTTATATGATCTAACTCTGAAATAAACATTTTCTTTGACATTCTGCTGCAATACTCCAACACTAGCCACTGGCACAAAATGGTTACCACAAGCATATAGTATAACATAAGTTCTAGTTGAGTTCTTACTAATACTGGGATGGAGGAAGAAAGACTGAAGAACAGTGTTACGCCAGTTACTCACTTTCACTAATTTATAATTCTTTTTTTACGGTGAGAAGGGTAGGAACACGGACTAGATATTATTTTCAGTTCAGAAAATAAATTGAGAAATTGCAGAAGTCTAGCACGCTTTGATAGGTAAAGGGTGGTGCTAATCTGTTGCATTTCTGTTTTCTAAATCCATACTTCAATTCTGGAAAGAAGAAACCTTGCTAATTCTCAATGTTTTGGAGGGTACTTTTTATTAGAAATTCTTCATGGTAAAAACAAAAGTCCCTTAAGGTACCCTTAAAGGGGTTTTCTCACTATGCAGTTTCACAGTCACATCCAGCTTTTCTTTCGCTCTGCCCTCGTCAGACTGTGGGTGGTTCTGTAGCCATGATTAGCATATTTAGCTTCTCTATAAGTAGCTGAGACATTACAAAGACAAAGTGGAGGAGAGGTAATCTTCAGTAAATAAAAGTTACATGTGCTGTAAGGAGTGAAAACAATTGATTATCTGTAAACAAAAGCTAATCTTGTTAGAGATAATTAGTCTGCTTGGAGTGATCCCCTCTGCTTTAATCAGATAGCTGAGATATGAACCGGTAACCATAAAAATCTATGTGCACTCAGTCAGGTGATAAGAGACACTTTATCTGCTGTGCACTCAGTCAGCTGATAAGAGACACTTTATCTGCTGTAAGGTAAAATCAAAAGACTAATGTATTTGGAAAGAGTCTATAATTCTCTGTCCTGTCCCTACATGTTGAAAGCTAATTTTTTTAGTGAGAAAATGCCTTTTAATTTTTCTATCTATGAGATTACATAATGCCAGTTGAACAGATAACTTAGCTCATGACACTCTAGGCTATGATGGAATACATGGACAATAGATACTAAAATGTTGATTCATTTTGTTTCATTCTTCTGTGTGTTTTAATTAGTCATTCATATTCCTGATGTATAATGGCAGACTAATGAGAGTGGACTGAGTAACATCTACGTAGATTCAGCAATTTTCATTTTCCTGATTGCATTTTGGCCATCTACAGTATAGTGTTTTTCTCACATAGATCTTTCCAATTGTATTCTCTCTGTCACTGTAATACTATTTATTGGCGAGAACACAGGAAGAATTATATTCATGACAGACAAATAAGCTTAAATGAAGTCAGGCTCCTTTTGGATTTGTTTCCTTACCTGGCTATTCCACATCTACCTTCTCAGTGACTTATAAACACACATTGCTCCAAGACTTGGGCATCATGCCTCGCCTAAATGTGATGGATTTTCTTATTATTTTCTAGTACTTGTTGTCTTACATACAAGCATGTTTAATCTGTCCAGAGCACACTAATTCACGACAGTGGCTGATGGTGTTGCCGAGCGAAAATAAAATATAAGCTATAAAGTACTAACGATCTGTAGGGCTAAAGAGGTTATATAAGATTAGAGAGAGAGCATCTATTTTTTGTGGAACAGTGACACTCTTGACGTTAGGCTGTGTCTATATTGCAGCTCAGTCCACCTGAAGTATCACAATCAGGTTATAATAATCCAATTAATATTTATGGCACCTTACACAAGTACTAATCGTATTTGTGTAAGGTGCCATAAATATTCCACTGATTCTGCAGTACAATGTCAAGCAGCATAATGCCTTTGATCAACATGATATACCTATCAAGTGTTTAGGTCTTTCATCTTTGCCTACACTAGTCATGGCTTCTATGTATAACAGAGCCATCACAGTTTATAATGATTTAGAATGGCGTCTGTCAAGGTTCTGTTATCTTTAACAGTAAGAATAGTGCTGCAGATTGTGAGACTTAAAGGGGATGTATCACTTCCTTACTTCGGCTGATTCACTCTTCTCTCAGCTTCTCAGCTCTGTGAATGCAGGGGCGTTTCTTCCCCTCCCAGCTGGATGACAACATTCCCCCTTCACTGCTGGCCTGAGACTCTCCCTCCCCTCTGAGTCCACATATCACTGTGTCTCTCCCTATCAGTCTTATTTTATAAGAACTATATACATACCACAGGCTGCATTCAATCTAATCTGAGCACTGATCTCTCACAGCTGGAGATGTATTACAGCTTTCTAAGAACAGCATAGATCTGCGTGTATGCAGGAGAGTTAGGCACAGGGACAAAACTGTCATGTTTTCTCATTGTACAATCTGCTGCAGTCTGTTTCTGCTAGGTGTAGAGACAGAAAATGCTACGGCCCCTAACTCTGAGTCAGAGACACAGCTCCGTGAATCCACCCAGGGGCTGTACAGAATGTAAATGAGCTCTTAGCTAGTGAATTGCAAGGAGGAGGGATTCGACCCACACTGGATATCAGTGTGAATAAAAACACAAGATAAGGGACACTGTGAGAACAAGGCAGCTTTGCTAATGACATCCAATTGCAAAGTTGCTTGTTTTCACTGTCCCCTTATTCTGAAGACCATTTAATGAAACGATAACACCCCTTTAAGCTAGGCATAAGCTTGGTATAAATGGTCAATGATCTTGTGAGTATGGGAGCCTTCTGACTCTCTTCCGACACTGGGGAAGTGGAGTGGCAATCCAATTCATTTGTAGATTAAATTATCAGGAATATTGGTCCAGCCGAACGATAGGCTGTTTCTAAATTCGCAATAAAACTACATAAAGCAAATTGTTTTTGTATCTACACTAGTTCTTCAAATAAAATGAGTTATAATGACCAGGTCATTAGTGGTCATGTGCTAAACATTTGCACATCATGAAAACATTTATATGTTGCTGACTCAATGCTGAGCCACCAATCTTGATACTTACCCAGCACTCTTTGTCTTGTTTTGAAAAGCAATACCTTAGTTCCAATATTCTATTGGGGAATTGATATATGTGGTTAATATTATCAATATTCTGCCTATTCTCTCATGTGCTAGCTTTAAATGACAAGGAGTCAAGCTTAGAAAGGAAGTTAGTTTACTCAAAAGGATAAAATAAAGGTTAACAAAATAACAGAATAAATGGCACAACCTTTTTCAATTTCCTTGCAATGGGAATAATACAAGCATTAAAACATAAACCTATCTATCTAATATAGCATTATCATAAAATCATAACCTAATCTAACTAACCCTATAACTTGGCCTCATATTTATGTGAACTGAAGCCACATCCATCCTGTCATACCCCCAGCTCGACCCCTTACTCCGACATCCTCTGGTCTCCTTCTTAGTTATTCGTCCAATCATCTTCCGGTAATATGATATCCGCTGTGGTTGTAATATTGATCACTTCCTGATGATGGCGTTATTGCACTTCCTGAAAAGATATCAGTCACTTGTTACACTAGCCACTGGTCTCCTGGTGATGGCGTTGTTGTCATCCTGAAGATTTTATATGCCTTGTTCATGAAATAGCTCACAGATGTTAATTGATATACATTCTGAGAGATTCTTTGATTTTCTTTATCAGGAGATTATTATTATTATTATTATTATTATTATTTTAGAGCGCCCTTGGTTCCAAGGCGCTGTACATTCGGGTTGCTTACATAATAGGTCAAACAAGTACAAAGGTGAAAAATTAATAACTAACAACTGGTACAGAAGGAGAGAGGTCCCTGCCCACAAGGACTTACAATCTACAAGGAAGGTGAGAAGAGACAGAAGGTAAGAGGCGGACATGTTTGTGGACGGTGTAGTAACAGCAAGGTTATTGTTGGTTGCAGGCAATCCTGAAGAGATGGGTTTTCAGGTTGCTTTTGAAGCTAGTGAGAGTGGGGGAGAGTCTGAGGTGTTGGGGCAGTGAGTTCCAGAGTGTGGGGGAAGCACGGAAGAAGTCTTGGAGACGGTTATGGAAATAGCACAGAGATGTTAATTGATATACATTCCGAGTGATGCTTTGATCGTTGCCACCAGGATACAGCCCAGTGATGTTATATGGCTTTGGGAAGCTGCGTGACTTTGGTTATGAATGGTCATTGGTCATTTACACCCAGTCTCTTTGTTAGCACCTGTTCAGCCCATCTGTTCCCACCACAATTAACTCAGCAAATTCCTGTAGCCTAAAGTCCTTCTAAGAATCTACAGATTGATTAGCATTTTATATTCAAAATAATCCAACAGGAATTTCAAGTTAGAGTCGTTATCTATTAGGGTATGTTCACACGGTGTAATTGTGGGGCGTACAGTACACGCCGCAATACGCCGGGTGATTTGGGAGTCGTGCTGTTCAGCGCACACTCCCAAAGCATGGGGAGCCGGCAGTCCACCGGCCCCATAGACATTCATTACTCGTGCCCCGTTATCGCCGTGAATAATTGACATGTCACTTAACTCCCCACGCATACAATAAGATCCCATTGTGTGCGCGGGGGGGGTGGGACGTGGCATAATCCATAGTTCTCTATGAGAGCTATGGATTACCGCAACTGCGGGGCGCCTTTCGCCGCGTATTAAGCGCAACATGCATCGAAATATGCCCACAATTACGCAGCAAAATAAGCCGTGTGAACATACTCTAAAACAGAACAAGAAAATGGCTACAAAGAGTAACTTTTATTCTGGAGGAACCAACACATCCGTGCATGACCACAATATACTATTGATTTAACTGTACACTGTGCTCTGATTTATTCTCTTTGTGGTGTACTGCAAGAATATTTAAAGCTTGCTACAAGGGTGGTCTACAGATTATAGCTGATACTTGGGGTTCCAAAAGCAGGACAACCTGTGATCATCTTATTGTCTGAGGCCCTTTTCACAATAAGTGCTTTCCAAAATGGACAATTTGTTTAAAATTTCATACTATAAGAATTCAAGGAAATTCCAGATTGTACTGCATTGTTTTTGTTGGGAACCAATTTGAATGTCAAAAGTTGAATGTCAAGACCCATCCGTTGATGTAGTTAAGTTTTGTGTTCACTTAATTTCTAGCATTAGTTACTGGAGATGTATTATTTGGTTTGTGTTTTTGTTATGGATAATATTACAAAAATACCCTTTAGCTGCCAAAAGTAAAGCAGCGCCAGCATTAGCGGTTTGAAATAAATGATAGTAGCGATGGCTGCAGACTTGTTTTTGTCAGTGGGGGCAGTCCTTTAGTAGGCTTTTACTTTATTGATACAACTGCCTTAAGTAAAAACAGACTCTCCTTTTCTACAGTCATTTTACAATAATCACTCTGATTTTTGACTTTTATGCAGTTATAGCATGTTTGTTTTGGAAAGGAATTAATCACAAAGTTTTCATTTTATGGCCTTTTAAGAGCCAAACATATGCTTGTACTAATTTTTTTTTTTTTTTTTTTTGTCTCTTATAACCCTGACGCTAGGAAAAGTTCTGCAGTTCACTGCCAAGGAAGCCAAGCTGTTGCAGAACATATTCATCCTCTAATCGATAGTACTGAATCGTAGTTGCATTGTGTACAAATGTTGGTTCAGTGGTTCTGTGCATTGTCCTTAAACGGCGGCAGAGAGATTTTTGAGAAGACTTTAAAGATGTTCACTTAAAAATGTTTAAAAGTCAAATTAATAGGTCAATGCGTGAAAGAGAAAAGTGCAGTTTCAGTAGTGCCAAATTTCCTTGCCTCTTCTCTCTTTTCAGCTCTGGGTCAGTTTGGCTTTAGGTCTAGGGTCTTGTCTTCCATTTATTATGGGAACTACGACATTGTGCTGGGTCTGTTGTACAAAGAATCCCAACATTCTTGTTATGGCGCATCGCCACGGCACAGGACAAATACCGGTCAGTTTATCCGACCGGTATTTGTCCGGTGTTCGTGCCGTGCACACGGCCGCGTGGGAACGGCTTTTCTCTGCGATTAGCGGAGAAAAGCCCTTCCCATTGAGATGTTCATATTCCGTCCGAAAACCGGACAGATGTTCATTCTTCATGTACAATGTTTTTCGGGCCGCCAGGGGAAAACCCATGCAATGGGGACTACTGCACGGGTTTTCCATAGCGGCCCGTGTAAAAGTTTGCGGCCATTTTTTCAGACGGTTTGCAAAACCGCAAACCGTCTGAAAAACCGTCCGCAAACCGGTGCCGTGGGGACATGGCCTTTGACTTCATGGACTTATTAATTGTGTCTGCATAGGTTACATAGTGTTTATTTTTTGTTTTTACTTTTTTTTAATGAATTCTTTATTTATAGTTTTACTGAAAATGGGGAAGGAGGAGTTGAAGTTAAGGGTTTGTACACACGCCATAATTGCGGCGTGCATTTCGTCGCATAGTTGCGTTATAATACATCCGAAATGCACGCCGAAACTGCGGTAATTCATAGTTCTCATAGAGAACTATGAATTACGTCTCGTCTCCCCCAGCGTACAATGCGATATTGTGGTGTTTGCAGTATGTGCCACAATACGCCGTGTGAACATACCCTAACAGTTCAACAAAAAAGATGCATAAGTGTTGCTAAACAACATCAAAATTATTTTGACAGAAAGAGCAGCATCAAGCACATGTGTGAACATAGCCATATGTAGGCTAGCTGCTAGGGAGTTGATGCCAAACAACCTTATCTAAACATATGTGATTATTCGGTTAATCCAATTCTGTATGTGATTGAGCAATCCCACAGATTTATTTTGATGGTACCAAAACTGATGCCAAATATATCATGGTCTGTCATAATCACTTGATTTTCTAATATTTATCAGTGGTTGGTATATTAAAAAAAAAATTGAGGTATGTTCTCATTTTTTTTTATCAGTTTAAATAAGCTGCAGTGTAAAAAAAACACTTAGGGCGACATGTATGATTTATGCCGCAGTAGACCGGATTCATAAATCAGGCGCATTCTACACTATTCTTATGCACTTTAAAATTGGCATCTAAGTGCCATAAATCAAACATGTCACCCTAAGTGTTCAATTTTAAAGTGCATAAGAATAGTGTAGAATGCGCCTGATTTATGAATCCGGTATACTGTGGGTCATAAATCAGGTGCGTTCTAGCGCTAAGACGACAATTCTGGCTCAGGTAAACCACATTGAAAGTGGTTTACCTGTTCCAGCAGTAATATGCCTGGAATTGCCGTACTGAAGCTATAAATCTATAGATTTTTATGGTTCTAGTGCACCGCGCCTCCCGCACACCCCCCGAGATCAGGTGCGTTACAAAGTGCTGCGGACTCTCTGTAATGCGCCTGATATTGGCGTGTGGGCGAATTAAAACTATAGAAAACGGGTCTGTGCTAGATGTTGGGCTGAAAAGACGCCAGACCTCTAGCGCAGTCCTGTTCATACATGTCGCCCTTAGTGTAAAAATTTCATAAGGTATCATTGACACAGATGTTATTAACTTTTGTGTGGGAATCGTGTATTTAAAAGAGTTAAATTGTGGCTCAAACATTGAAGTACTATTAGAAGGCTGTTTAAATGCTGTTAGGCTTCAGACATACACCCACATTATAGCTCTTACAAGGTCCAAGTTCTGTGGAGTCCTAGTACATCACCTAGTAGAGGCTAGAGGCCAATATGGAATCCATCTGTTCCACTGGATGCTATATTACAGAGGTATCTAAAGCATTCCCTAGAGACACCTAAAACAGCAGCATTTTTACTCATTATACTGATGTATAGACTCCGCAATGCTCTTTATTTTGCAGTATGTAACTTGCAATCAGTTTGCCTCAAAAGTGTTATTGTTAATATGGTATTGATAAACACCAGTTTGGTATAGAAATGTATAGAGTACCTAATGTTTTTCTACTCCTTTCGCAGCTTAAACCAGGTGGAACCCCATGCCGAGATGCCAGTAACTTCTGTGATCTGCCAGAGTTCTGCACAGGAACCAGTGCACACTGCCCTGCTAATGTATATTTACATGATGGCCACCCTTGTTATATGCTAGATGGATATTGTTATAGTGGCATGTGTCAGACTCATGAACAGCAATGTATCACACTGTGGGGTCAAGGTAAGTTGTACAGTTGACGGAAACTAATGCTTATGTTTTGCAATGAGTTCTAAAATGGTTTGTTTTTTTATACTTTAATGACTAAAAACTTGGTCTAGGTTATCTCTCCAAATGTGTCCATATATCAGCATAAAACAGAATAAAGTCACTTACCTGTAATAGTCAGATCCAGCATTCAATATAGTTCAGGACAGTGCACTGAAAAAAACATGTTGGAAGTAGAATTTAGCAAGCGTCTGTAAATAAAAAAATAAAAAAAAAAGTTTATGGAAATATCATAAAAGACATGTACAAAAACATGAGTGCACTATCTGTGTTTTTTTTACGGAAAGGTAATTTTTTTTGTCTGTCACATTTATCAAGCAGTTTGGTCTTCCAGATGTGCCACATTCATTCAGTTGTTTTTGAAGTGTCATTGGGGTTAGTTTTTTAATGTATCACTAATTATTTTTATTATTTTTTTTTTACTTAAAACAAGATACTGATGGATTTTATTTTTTTAGATCTTTGTCACGTCAAGGGAGGTGCAGTGAGCCCTAACTGGAACCCAGCCCACAGTCCCTGCCTGCTTGACGTGCTGCCCTAGGCGGCAGGTGGCAACTGGGCGACAGCCCTGCGCTGCTAAAGTGCTGGGGCCGTCAGAAGAAAGAATAGTCAGACTGTTCGGGTCAATATCAAATAGGAACGCGAAAGCCACAAATCAGAACCAGAGGAATAAACGTAAACAAGCCGAGGTCAAAAGCCAAACGGAAGCGAAGCACAAAATCAGGAGACAAGCCGGGGTCAGGAGAACAGGCCGAGGTCAGGTACACAGATAAGCAAAACACAATAAACCGAACAAGTACACGAGGTAGCCAGGAATATCACAGGCGCAGCACTCAGCCTTCAGGGAGTTTAAATGGGATTCCTGGATACCGCCCCTGCAGCTGATTGGAGCGGCCTCTGGGTCCTCCCATTGGCTGGTGCAACTCGCCCCCTGTCAGGAGTGGCTGGGCCCCTGTCACTCACAGAGTTGTCAGCAGCCTGTGTATCAGGGTGGGATTGTGCATCAGCTGCTGCAGCCTGCAGATCCCTAGAGCCTGAGCACAGCCCAGCCCTGACACTCTTATTATTTTCTGATTGTAGAATGTAAAATTCTATTTTCTGTACATAATGATGGGTGCAACCTGAGCTGATTTTAACAGCATTGCATGATATGCTTTATTGCAACTACATGAATCATAGGAGCCTCTGAACAGGAGCGGACTCGCTGAATTCTATGGGAGAGTTTTGTAGACATGCTGTGTGATCTATGCATAAGTCACTGCAGGGTGTGGGAAAGGGATAATCTGTGACCATCACCTATGTTATCTATATACAGTAATCCTGTCTGTAATGAAACTGATGAAACATGACCTCTGCAGAACAATAAGGGCGTGTCCCCATGGCCGGTTTTTCAGACGGTTTTACAGACGGCTTTGCTTTTGGTTTTGAAAACCGTCTGCAAACCGGCTAACAAACTTTTGGTCCCCACTGCACGGATTTTCCGCCAGACGGTTTTTTAGACCGCCAGCGGTCCGAAAAAGATTGAACATGTTCATTGTTCCGCCCGGTTTTCGGGTGGAACAAGAACATTTCATTGCGAAGGGGACAGGCTTTTCTCCACAAAGCGCGGAGAAAAGCCGTCCCCTGTGGCCGTGTACACAGCCCCACGGCACAGAGCAAATACCGGTCGGATTATCCGACTGGTATTTGTTCTGTGCCGTGGGGACATGCCCTAAGTGTCACACTATTATTATTAGGCTTAGTTGCCAGTGTGAAAACTTAAGGTTTTCAGGATTAGTTTTTTTTCAAATTATAGATAATGAAATGAGTAAATAAAAAAACCCAGAAAACTGTTAAAAATATGTTTAACATAAAAACATGATTTAAACAATATTTCATTTTCTAACAACACTTCCCCCACCGTTTCTACTTAGTCTGTTTTTCAAAACTTCTCGTAGATCAGGTTTGCAAAAGGATTGATTCTAAATTTCTTGCTGGTCTAAAGTAGTGAAGGAGTTAATCATAAATTTAAGTTGCTACTTTGAGCCCCATTCTTGGGCACCACAACTTTACAGTTGACTAGCCACAATCCAACATTTTATATTTGCCTTTTCATTCTACCCCTTCTTTAGATTCACGAAAAATAAATTGTGATTTTGATGACTTTGTATGTTCTGTAAATCCATAAAAATCTTGACCATCACAGATCCAACAATGGAATTTGCATTGCAGTAGGATTGGAAAGGGAGAACTTCAGTCAAGATCACAAGTTATGTCATTTCTTATATGGTCATATGTAACATCTGAAGTCTTCATCATAAACTGTCCACCATAAACCTATACATACCCATTACAGCTAGAATAAAGTCAAATCACTGCAACTCGTTCAGTTTTATTTCTAAGAGAACCACTTCTAATGAAGAATTGTATCAAAATGAAAGGGATCTTCAGGGTTTCGATGTTCCTTGAGTCAGGTAAAAACATATAAATTTTTAGTATTTAAGTCTCTGAAGGCAACCTTGTCCATTTGTTCTATTAAGATATGTGGATGCCAAAAAGGGGACCCCTATACAGCCCCCTTTATAAGACAGACTAAAGAGGCAGCCTTGAGGTATCCATGTATTATATGGTAGCTGAAAGGGAAATAAGTGGCCAGATATGGTTTTCCCTGGCAAAAGCAGTTAGTCGATAAGAAAATCTACACAAAATCTTGGGTGGTGAATCGATATATTTGAATTTCTAAAGTGACTATCAACTAAGCAGAAAGACTGAGGAGTTAATTAGAACCCTCTGTTTTGTTATTCCTGTTGTTCTTCCTGAAAATGTACAAATTACTGAGTTATTAGTGTCTATAAGGTAAGTTTCTACATGGTGTCTTAGTGTCAGCACTGATTGGACAGTGGCGAACTTGGCAGAGCAATGATAATACCCAGTTGTTAATCTATTCAAACATTGCTAAGAGGGCTAATACGGGAACCACATAGTGCTGAGTTCTAAAAACAAAAAGTTGTTCTAGGACTGTTATTTAGTAGGAAATTTGAATATTTATTAAAGCATACATGACATAAGAGATGACATACTTTTTCAAATGTGCTCTTTAGAGATTTTAGTGTAAGCAGCTGTTAAGGTAAATTAAGGTAAATATGTCCAATATTTCTAGTCTGCAAAGCATTCCTTTTGCTCCATGAAAAAGTGGTTAAAAAAGGCTTTGATATTGTATTCATTGAGCATCACAGACACAGAAGGTCCCCTGTAAGATACAGAACTAAACAAGAGACACAGCCAGAGGATTTGGGAACAAGTGTAGCAAACACTTTTACTGTTAATTATCCCAGTTGGATTGACACACTGCAACGTCAGGTCAGGATAGTAGATGCTGGAAAACATGTTTAACTCAAGGCTTCCTGAGTCGAAAACTTCCTCAGGAAATAGCGTTGACGGAATGTTTTATCAGTTTCTTCTTCTCCGTTCATTTACAAACATGTTCTTATTTACAAGTGATGTAACCAGCAATGACTTCCTACAGTGATATTACAGCCTGACAGCTGTTTCCTGTTATCCCTCAGGTCAATTATCTCCTTCTTATAATTAAAATAAATGATACAATAAAATAAATATTAAAAAAATACAATGTTCGTAACGTGAAGTTCTTGGGCCCCAAAGCAAAATCAGTAATGATGCCCCTTACTTACTGGTCTGGGGAAGAGGGGCACTTTTGCATACCTCAGGCGCCCAGGCCTTGAATATGAAATACGGTACCCAGCCAAGACCTCTGCCCCCCTTCCAAGCTACCCTCCCTCTGTGGTTAGCTCCAACTCCTTTTCCCAGGACTGTTGGCAACTATGTTCATCAGCTGTGGGTGGGTAAATCTTTATATTTACAGTGGGGAAAATAAGTATTTGATACTCTGGCAATTTTACAAGTTTTCCCACTTACAAAGAATGGAGAGGTCTGTAACTTTTATTATTTGTAAACTTCAACTGTGAGAGACAGAATATAAAATAAAAAATCCAGAAAATCGCATTGTATGATTTTTAAACAATTAATTTGCATTTTATTGCATGAAATAAGTATTTGATCACCTAACAACCAGCAAGAATTCTGGCTCTCAGATGTGTCAGTTTTAAATTAAGAAGCCCTCCTACTCTGCACTCATTACCTGTATAAATTGCACCTGTTTGAACTCGTTACTTGTATAAAAGACACCTGTCCACACAATCACACTCCAACCTCTTCACCATGGCCAAAACCAAAGGACTATCTAAGGACACCAGGGACAAAATTGTAGACCTACACATGGGATGGGCTACAGGACAATAGGCAAGCAACTTGGTGATAATAAGGCAACAACTGTCAGCGCAATTATTAGGAAATGGAAGAAACACAAGATGACTGTCAATCTTCCTCGGTCTGGGGCTCCATGCAAGATCTCACCTCATTGGGAAAGGATGATTCAGAGATTCATGAACCAGCACAGAACGACACAGGAGGACCTGGTCAATGACCTGAATATAGCTGGGACCACAGTCTCAAAGACTACTGTTAGTAACACACTATGTTGTCATGGATTAAAATCCTGCAGGGCATGCAAGATCTCCCTGTTCACATCAGGCCAGTTTGAAGTTCACCGTTGACTATCTAGCATGGAAGAAGTCCATGTGGTCAGATGAGACTAAAATAGAAATATTTGGGTTCAACTCCACTTGTGATGCTTTGAATATAACCCCACAAGCATGGGGGTGGAGACATCATACTTTGGGGGTGCTGTTCGGCAAAGAAGACAGGAGGACTGCACCGTTTTAAAGGGAGGATGGATGACGCAATGTATTGCAAGATTTTAGCCAACAACCTCCTTTCCTCAGTAAGAGCATTGTGGCTGGGTCTTCCAGCATGGCAATGACCTGAAACACACAACCAGGGCAACTATGGCTCCATAAGAAGCATTTCAAGGTCCTGGAGTGGCCTAGCCAGTCTCCAAACCTGAACCCAATTGAAAATCTTTGAAGGGAGCTGAAACTCAATGTAGTTCAGTGACAGCCCTGAAACGTGAAAGGTATAGACAAGATCTGTATGGAGGAGTGGGCCAAAATCCCTTCTGCAGTGTGTGAAAACTTGGTCAAGAACTACAGGAAATGTCTGACCTCTGTAATTGCAAACAAAGGTTTCTGTACCAAATATTAAGTTCTGTTTTTCTGTTGTCTCAAATACTTATTTCATGCAATAAAATGTAAATTAATTATTTAAAATTCATACAGTGTGATGTTCTGGATTTTTTTTTAGATTCTGTCTCTGATTTGAAGTGTACCTATGATAAATATTACAGACCTCTCCATTCTTTGTAGGTGGGAAAACTTGCAAAATCGCCAGTGTTTCAAATACTTATTTTCCCCACTGTACATGGTACCCAGTGGAGGTGTTTCAGCATGCACCCCTTGCTCTTATCCTTCCTTGTCATAGAAGTTCAACATGCTAGTTGTGAAATGGATACATATTGTGGAACATACTCATGAATGGTGAGCAAGAGTGATTTTTTATTTTTTTTTAATCCATAAACTGTCCACTCTTTTCCTTAGTAAGTAAACCCACGGAACCTAAATGTGTTTTTGACGTAGATTTATATTACATGCACATATTTGAGGAATTCATCATAGGTGAATGACCATACGCTCAGTGACACAACAATTAACGTTTTGGTCAATGGTCACTTTTGTCAAGAGGTCTCAATGCCATGTTCTGAAGTAAAAAAAAGAAGAAAGAGGATGCCACAGGAGCAACGAGATCCAGTCAGCTATGTTGGATTCCTTAAATGTGTGCATGCAAAAAAAATCAACATCAAAATCACATTAAAAGGGGTTTTACCACAAAGTAAAAAAGCCACAATTAGCTGCGAGCTAGACATGCATGTGAATGAGGAGGGCGACACTTGCTTCCTTCCTCTCCATTCACTTCTGTGGGAGGTTCTGAAAATAGCTTTTTTCGGAAGCTCCCATAGAAGTGAATGAAGCGCTGTCCTTCTCATTCACATACATTGGGGTTTTTAATTTGTGGTAAAACCCCTTTAAGGTGTGGTGTGGATTTGCTTTCAGTTACTAGATGGACCAAGATTCTTCCACTGAGCACCCTATACCATAGTTTGGAGTGCAGCACCATGTTTTTCACCCTCTTTCCCTTATGACATCATAGAATGCAGTTTTTGTGCTGATTAAGGGTTATTTTCATATCTATAAATGTCTCACATGACAAAGGTAAAGCAGCATAACTTCTCTAAAACAGTGCCATTATTGACATGCAGCACATTCCTATTCACTTGAGGCTATATTGCAATTTCTTGCACAATGCTAGGTTGAAAGTGCAAAAAAGGGAGTGCAAAAAGTTGAAATTGAAAAAAGGAGAGGGGGGCTTTCTTGATTTTGAGTCCAACCAAAATTAAATGACTATGAGAGAATATTTTGGGGTAAGTAATTCAGCGCAAACCTGAATATTTTCAAAGGCAACTATCTGAGTAAACATACGCTATACTTTTCGAGCCAAGAAAGCAATATATAAGTGATTCTGTGAGTCTGTTGGCTATTAGCCCATATACACCTTTATTATATGTAGATACAGCTATTTGGATATGACACATTGAGAGATAAAAATGTTGCCCCATAGTATAGTAAACCAATATCTTCTTTAGTCAAGCTTGGAATAAAACTTCCATTTCCCGTGTTTATTTGGAGATGACTCATTTTTGCTTCACATTCAAGTTCCGAAATTTCAGCCTCACAGAGAAACTATGATCCTTTTTGTTATTGCTTAAATTAGATCTATGGCTAAGTTTGCTGACCGTTTATGGTCTAATCAAGTTCCTTTCAAACCCTATAAAGTCAAGGACTAAGCAGAAGGTTTTCTCAACACTGCTTTAAAAAGCGGGTTTTGATTGCCAACACTGTACACTGAGACATTCTTGCACATCCTAGACGACATTCCAACATTCACAGGTCACCATCTACTCACTTGTGCAGACAAAACTGTTCAGTATATTCCCAGCATAATGTAAACTCTGCTTCATTGACTGAAGGCCCCCCCACTAAACAAGGATATATGTCTTCTAAATCATTGGCTTTAGCTTCAATGAAAAGGTTTGGTATGTTGCAAAGGAAAAAATGAAGTCCTATTTTAAATATGACACATGTACATTCTTATTTTCCTTTTCCAGACAGAGAGAGAAGCTCTTCTAATAAGTATGGAAAACCTCCCAATTTTAAATGTTGTACATCGTGACACAGCATCATGGTTATAACTGTCAGGATTGCAGTTTTTTCTATTTTCAATAGCCACATACATGATTACATTCATGTAAATATTTACAGAGGAAATATAATAGGTGGAATCACTGTTTAAAAAAAAAGACATGAAAAATTTCTAAAACGAAGGGCAAATATAATACTAATAATAGACTGTTGTGTTATCCTCCTGTTTAGCATCATTTGATAATCTATTCAGGAATTTCTGAATTATCTTGGTTTCACAGATGTTATACTGTATTTCCACTGGGGTTGGTCCCTTATGACTGCCATCAGAGGTTCAACTAGAAAGAGGTATGTGTCACACAATGGCCTTGATGATTTGGGTGACTCAAAGTCCCCTTTGACAAATACTAAGACTCTACTACTATAAATGGCAAATAGTAGGTAAGAGGTCATATATATATATATATATATTATATATATATTATATATATATATATATATTATATATATATATATTATATATATATATATATACATACTACATTGGAGCCCAGGAGCTTGTAGTTGGAGTGCACATATTCACCTTTCTGCAGAACTTAATGCAAATTGTTATATACGCCTGATATTTCCAGGTTCAGAAGACCTGGTTAGGGCAATGTAAATTAATAAAGGGGGTAGGTCATAACCTTCATCATGTAAAGTGGGGAGTAGCTACACAGAGAGCCTCTCACTCTAGAGGTCCCAGCATGTCTAAGCTGACTAATTTTAGAGGTTACTTTGTAATGCTTAGTTTATCCAGTGTAGGCACGGCAGAGGAACTGAATACCTGCTACAAGATTTCAAATTACAATAATAGCTGAGAATCCCAGGAATAGAAGACTCGTACGTTCAAATAGCCTGAATGCTCCCCTCCCCCAACTCCCTTCAGGGCACCTGAAGACCAGGGCAACTGAAGGCCTCATGCAGGCCTCCATAGCTGTCATGTTGGTACACCTGCCATAGGGTGTAATAGGTATTGCATGAAAAGCCTGTAGACTGCAGGATAATAGAACTGCAATCTATAGGACAAGCAATTGCACCCCCGTAGTGGTCATGGTTCTACAGTATACTAAGAAGACAGGGATGTGTTATTACCATCTCTGTGTTGCAGACTGCTGTACATACAGATTAGCAGGAAGCCTCATGGTTGCTGCTGGGTCTTAACAGACCCAGATAAGCTCTGTAGTAAGTACAGGAGAAATCATAGGAAAAAAATTCATGTAAAAATGTCCCCCAGAGGTGTTTTAATGACCTTATGGGGAGCAGAATATGTAAATTAAAGTAGCAATAAAAATGCACACAATAAAATATAGAAAAAAATATTAACAGCCCAAACCGCAACTTTTAGCTGACGATTGTAACATTTTATATCACCAATATATAAAGGTTCAAGACTGAAAAGTAACACCATTACTTTAGCACCATTTAAAAAATAATTAATTAAAAAATGTTAAAAGCAAATGTTAAAAACAAAATCTAATGTAAATATTACATAAAAATAAAGGCGAAACAATTTGTAGAATACTGGGGGCAAGAAAGCGTGACAACGTTCAAACCTGTGTGCACTAAGAAAAAGGAAAATGTGCGTGGTAAGAACGGGGGGTAAACAGCTCAGTCAGGAGCTGGTTAAAATATATTCCAATGCTAATAACACTAGAAAAAAAAAACAACCGTAAAAAGTAAAAGTATAAAAAAATATATATATTAGCATCTAGAGTGGTGAATGTTCTTCTGTGATGTATACATGTGTATATGCCAAATGCATTTCTTAACAGGTCATCTCCTATGTTCTTACATAAACTGTCTAGCAACAGGTTATTCCTGCCCACTGAAATAATCATGCATGTTGGGCTGATGGGACTGTGCGACAGTAGGTTTGGACATATACTGTAGCTGTCGTCCTGAAGTCAAGAATCTATTGTTTATGGCCAGGTTCTAACTACTTAGTAAAACCCAATAGAGTAAAGCCACAGCTCTATGCATAAGAGAAGGCCATAATCCAGAATTTACACACTATAGGCGACATGTATGAATCTCGCCACGTCAGAGCGCATGTTTCCGCCAGTTTTGCGGCAAAATTTGCGGCTGATTTATGTCGGTGCCGAGGTGTGCTCATACATACCATGTAAAGTCCGCCGCGCCTCGTCAGTGTGTGGGGCGCAGTGCGGGACTTAGGCGCAGTGCGGGACTGCGCCTCATATTCGCCATCCGAGGAGGTGCGCTCATACATGCGGGGAAAAGTTCATTGCGCCTCACCAGTGTGTGGGGTGCAGTGCGGGACTTAGGCGCAGTGCGGGACTGCGCCTAACATGTATTCCGATTCAAGACAGGCTGGAAAACAGCGAGAAATCATTAAAGATGTCCGTGCGGCATGGAGTATGAATCAAAAAATCGCCTTTATAAAGGCGTAAAACATTCTCTGAAAAAGAGCTGAAACCTACTAAAAAAAAAAATACATAAATAAAATCACTTTCCAAAAATCTAGAACGGCGCTACATCGGAAATTTGGATATTGAAAATTTCCGGGAAATGCAGTAATTCAAATTATGTAAGCTATTCTCATTGGTTGGCAGAAACCAGCCAATCAGAATAGGAGTGACAGTGACCCATTAAAACCTATGGAGAAGTATGGACCAATCAAAATCAAAGGCGGGACAGTTCAAAAAATACAGTGAAAAATGCAGGCAGAAAAGAGCTGATTGGCTGAGCTAACGGGGTCTTGGCTATCCCGGCCAATCAGAGCGTGAGCTACTTGTCCCATTATAGTCTATGGACAGATCGGGGGCAATGAAATCTCAGCTCTCAGCGCCATGAGGCATGCAGTATGATTAAAAAAATCATTTTTATTAGATGTAAAATATCTGAAAAAGAGCTGAAACCTTCTATAAACATCAATCAATCAAATCACTAACAAGGTGTTTGTCGCCGTCACCGGCGCTACATAAGGAATTGGGATATAGAGAATTGCCTGGAAATACAGTAATTCAAATTCTGTAAGCTCTTCTCATTGGTCAGCAAAAACCAGCCAATCAGAATAAGAGCGACAGAGACCCATTATAACTAGAGATGGGCAAATTTCCCGAAATTCGGTTCGTTCACTTCGCCGAATTTCTCGGCAAAAAATAACTTTGTTCCGAATTACCTCGGGACGAATCACGTTAAAAAACAGCTATTTCCAGGCTGCACAGAGCCTGCAGAGTGCTGTAGAACGTTTGTGCCATGCTTAAATTTTGCAGAGGGAGCTTGGTTTGGTCTTCATACAATATTGTGTTTTAGTATGACACGCAGATGACTGCCGCCGCTCTTAGAATCGCTTCACTCTAAAATTCCCTGGGCACTTAAGAGGGCAAAACTGACCAAAAAACTAAAGGGGAATGTAGCCTGATAAAGTTATGGCAGCGACAGCTGGAAAAAAACAAGCTGAGGGCTCAGGTGGCAACATCATTGACAGGAAAAAAAATGTAGGAGGTTACGGCATCACAGAGAGAGCATGAGGGCAACAGTGGCACAATGACATTCTAAGGTGGCAAAACAGAAGTAGGCCAGAGTGGCACAATTGAACAGTGTGTGGTCACGGATCAGCACACAACAAGAGAAAAAATTGTAATTAACCTTTGCTTGTGAATTATGGTACAGGAAAATTGTAATTTTTGGCGGGTTTAAAAGATGGTTTCTTGGGTCACCACAGCAGCAGAACAACGCTTAATTAACCTGGATGTAAATTGGCAAAAATTGAGCAGACAATACTAGCTTTGTAGCGTGTTACAATTGCGTGTTTCTACGGGTACACAACAAGAGAAAAAATTGTAATTAACCTTCGCTTGTGATTATGCTACAGGAAAATTGTATTTTTGGCGGTGAAAAAGACGTTTTCTTGGAGTCACCACAGCAGAAAAAACAACGCTTAATTAACCCCTGGATGTAAATTGCGCAAAAGAATTGAGCAGCCACAAACTACTAGCTTTGTAGCGTGTTACAATTGCGTGTTTTCTACGCTACACAACAAGAGAAAAAATTGTAATTAACCTGCTTGTGTTGTGAAAATTTTTTTTTGGCGGTGAAAAAGGACGGTTTCTTGGAGTCACACAGCAGAAAAAAACGCTTAATTAACCCCTGGATGTAAATTGCGCAAAAGAATGAGCAGCCAAAACTACTAGCTTTGTAGTGTGTTACAATTGCGTGTTTTTCTACGCTACACAACAAGAGAAAAAATTGTAATTAACCTTCGCTTGTGAATAGTACAGGAAAATTGTATTTTTGGCGGTGAAAAAAGACGGTTTTTTGGGTCACCACAGCAGAAAAAAACAACTCTTAATAACCCCTGGATGTAAATTGCGCAAAAGAATTGAGCAGCCACAAACTGCTAGCTTTGTAGGTGTTACAATTGCGTGTTTTCTACGCTAACAACAAGAGAAAAAATTGTAATTAACTTTTGCTTGTGAATTATGGCTACAGGAAAATTGTAATTTTTGGCGGTGAAAAATCGGTTTTTTTGTCACCACAGCAGAAAAACAACGCTTAATTAACCCCTGGATGTAAATTGCGCAAAAGAATTGAGCAGCCACAAACTGCTAGCTTTGTAGCGTGTTACAATTGTGTGTTTTCTACGTACAACAACAAGAAAAAATTGTAATTAACCTTTTATGGCTTTTTTGGGTGAAAATTTATGCTACAGGAAAACCATTTTGAATTGAGTGGCAGAATATTTTCTTTACAATTAGTGTTTTATAATGGGTCCGCTGTGAATTTCTCAAATATTTGGGATTTTGGATAAGATTGCCCAAGCGCACAGCATTGCAGCTCAACACAATCAGCTCTTTTCTGCATTTTTACTGTATTTTGACTGGGCCGCCTTTGAATTTGATTGGTCAATACTTCTCCATAGGTTTTAATGGGTCCCTGTCGCTCCTATTCTGATTGGCTGATTTCTGCCGACCAATGAGCAGCGCTTACAGAATTTGAATTACTGTATTTCCCGGCAATTTCCACGTTCCTAATTCCTGATGTTAGGCCGTTCTAGATTTTTGGAAAGTGTTTTTTTTGTTTTTTTTTTATTGTTATATAAGGTTTGAGCTCTTTTTCTGATAATGTTTTATGCCTTTTATAAAGGCGATTTTTTTGGAATCATACTCCATACCGCACGGAGCTGAGAGCCGAGATTTCTCTTGCGATCTTCAATATGTTTCCTCTCATGTTCCGTTCTCACTTCACTTCGCCTCCGCCGAAACATTTAGACCAGAATCAACCAGGTCTGCCGGTCGGAGCTGGCGAGCACTGCAATGCGCCGCACTTTGCCGACTCGCGATCGTACATGTCTCGGAGTTTTCGAGCGTGCCGCGTCCCGCCCCGGAATGCCCAGACTGCGGCAATTGCATGCCCCTCCATGTAAGGCGCAGCCGAAAGTGGCGAACGCTGCGCCTAACATCGCATCCCTGCGTCCGACAGCGGATTCGGGGCGGTGAGGCGCAGGATACGCCAGAAAACAGGCGTAAATCCCGTTCATACATGTCGCCCTATGTCCATGAATTCAAAAGTTCATTTGCTCACTGTCGTGACTAAAGGTTGCTTTTGCACCAGATCCTGGTTATTGAGGGCTCCTGAACAGCCAGATGACCATGCTACAGATTTTGCACTGCAGCTCTAGAAATTTAAGCTACACTTGTATTGAAAAAAATACATTTGTTGCAAAAAATATGGAACGTTTTCATACATAAAAAATATTTAGACAAACATAAGGAGTTCTGCAATGGATGTTGGAATGATAGGCCCACTATGCCTGATGGAGATTATTTTTCAATATTGATAAATATATATAGCCCAAGCTTCTAAGGACTCTCATGGTGGCCATAAACAGATTGTATACATGTTATTTGAGACATTTTGTTGACAGGCATGTGGGCTACAGACACTAGGTTAATGTAATGACTCTGATGGACTCTAAACAACAACAAGCAAAATGGGGAATATTCCAGTGGTCACGTGAAATGGCAATATTAAGCATGTCAATCAAAAAGACTCACTGTTAGATTGTGTAAATGGATAGCGGGTGGATGAATACAGGTGCAATGCTTGGTGGAGATTCAAATATAGGTACGCTACAGGAAAGTTAATAGCGACAACCATCCCCAGCTAACTACTAGGCTATCCCTCAAAAGTTTGCCCCCCCCTACTGCTCCGAACACTGGAAACGATATCCATGAAATTAAGCCTTTCCCTCAAATATGTCCCAGAGCTCCCACTGACCCTAATAAACCACATTGTTTTAGGACCCAGCCAGTCCGGGCAAAGCCAAAAAGAACCTTGATAAACGTGAAATCTATCTTTCTCAAGAACTAAAAGCTTTGGAACTTGGTCAAATGAAACAAGAAACAACAAGTTTACTTAGGTCTAAAGAAAACTGAACTAGATAACAGCTACAAGAAAGTACAATCTGAGTGTAAATCCCGATAGTTGACCCACTAAAAGGCAACCTGATGAAGTTTGTGGAAGTGCGATTTGCATGAAACAAAATAAACTTCTGCCAATAAACACGGTATTTTTACATTTTTTTTAGCATCGGAATCTCCGCGCTATTTGGGGAACCATATAGCAGTTGGTTTTTAAATGGGTCAACTATCGGGATTTTACTCGGCTTAAAACTATATTTCCCTGCCCCTTTTCTGCTTGGAAGGACCAGGATTTTGGGAAACCAGCAGTGAGCTCCTTACCTGGTGACACCAGCATACCCCCTTTAACAGGAGTTGTGCCTCCTCTATTCGCACAAGGACACCAGGTGAGCAGATACAGTCATATTTACTTATTACCATTGCTGTGCCACTGTAATACACAATGGTGTGCTCCCATATCGGCTTTTTTTTTCTCCTGTTATCTTCATACAGAAAATACAATCTAACACAGGACTACAAAGGACCATTGCTTCTATACTTGCAATCAGACTGCCATATTCAGCTGAACTTTATAAAGACAGAAATAGCTAATGAGCTAGGGTGCGCAGCCAGGTCAGCTGACAAGCAATGAAACCAAAGCAGTTGCTATTAACCACTCCAAACAAACACAGGCAAACAGCCAAGTTTTTCTGAACTAAAGAGTATGTTGTGTCCTAATGGTTGGCCATTTATAGCATACGTGACCCCTGGGATGCAGACAGTACACACCTGCTACAGTATAAATGACAAGGCCAAACTTTTTGGGCACATTATGCCCACTGAAACCACTGAATAGATCCTCTGCTGTGCATACTTTAGTGAACAATCTACTTGGGTGATTTAAGTATCCATATATTTTTTTTCTGTTCAGTTCATGGATGCAGCAGTGAATGAATCAATATTAAATGCTGCAGATCTGCAACAAAAAACCATCATTCTAAAAGCCTTAACGCTCCGAAGTAACAAATCTTCCAATCTGCCGGAGCCGTTTTTGCACTCCGCTCTGGGTGATTTATATTTGTAAAACATCAAACCTACAGAGGTCTAGTTAAACTTGCCCCCGATAATTTAATCTGGAAAGCCTCTGCTTTTAAGTAAGGACACCTAAATGAGATTGAAGGGGGAGAAGCATATGAATATCATCCGTAAAAAAAATGCTAATTAGCTTTCAAACTAATTAGTGGGGAGAGAGGCTGTAGAATTCATTATGCTTTTGAGGAGCCCTGGGTTCGCAGGTGCAAAGGAAATGCACTTTGTAAAGGAATCAAAAACAAACTTTAGAAAATTTCTATTGTAGAAGTGAACAGATGTTGATCAGGTCTAAGAGAATTGTAATGTTTGAAGAGGTAATATGCAGCACAGCTCTTTATTTGCACAATATCTTTGGGTGTGAAATATTCAACTAAAGGGGGCTTTATGCAAATGTGTACTGATACTGCATCTTTCCTATGCTACATGTTTGTGCAAAAAGTTATGGAGATTGAGGTGTTGGGTGCAAACAGGTTTAAGCAGGTTATTTTGAAAAATAAAACATTAATATTAAAAAACTATTTTAATGTTCTATTTACAGAAATGAGCAAGGTTTTGCTTCCAATATGACTGATTAGTAATAGTTTCAAACACTGAGTGTGTGGGTTGTTGCGGGGTTTAAAAGTTCAGGGCACGAGTTTATAGCACAAGGGGGAAAAAAAAAATTATGGTACCTTTGTTAACCCCTTAAGCCCAGGCCTGAAAAGTAGTTAATGCCCCGAACATTTTTTTGTTTTTCCTCCTTGCGTTTAAAGATGAAACATTTTTTATTTTTTCAGTTCGAGTTTTTTGGGCCCTTTTTTTTCAAACAAGTTGTACTTTATGGGGAATGTTTTAAGTTCCTTATAAAAAATTGCGAATTTTTATTTTATTTAATTTTTTTACATTTTTTTTTTACCCATTAATTTTCACACTTAAAAACTTTTTAGTTTAAAATTCTACAGGTTTTTACGGTTGTGGAACCCAAATTGTAGGTTTTTTTTGTGTATGGAAAAGGGACCGTCAGGGGCGCCAAACGACACAGACGTGGAGGCCTGAACTGGTCCCAACCCTGTCCCTGCCCTTTTGGGGTGCCCAACCCTTAATGGTCGGGGCCCCAACCAGAAGCTGAGCACTAAGAATAGTGAAAAAACACAAGCGCAGACAAAAAAAATACAAACCCCAATATGGGGAAAATCAAGCAAGCCAAAAACGGGGGAAACTTCGGAAGCGGTAAAGTCAGAAGGCGAAGAATAAACGTGATCCCGCAAAATAAGGTAACCCGGGGGCACAGAAAAAGGTCGGTAAGTCAGACAGAAAAGGCCCCTATAACCCGCAAGAGGGAGACGAAGAACCCTTAAATACCTTCCAGAAGAATAAGGACAAAGGCAATAGGAGGAAGAAACAGAAGACCAGATAGGAAGGTAGAGCTGTCAATCACCAGGATCAAGGAGCCAGGTTAACCCGTGGAGTGCTGGAAGATTCCTGGCCCGGGTGTCGGTCAGGAATCAATCAAGATAGCAGGGAAGAAAACCCAGTTCACACTAGTGAACACAAAGGGTAAACCTATGTCAAAAACCACGGCTTAAGTCGCAACGGCCGTGGCCGGCGACCAGAACTCAAAGCTGGGGTTCTTTCTGGCATGATCATGACAGTATGTAATATTTGCACAATTATTTTTTATTAAATATTTTTATTTGATTTTTTTATTCATTTTTTTTAAAATTTTTTTTTTTTAACCCCACGAAGTGATAACTGTTTTAACTTTTTTTTTTACACTTAGTAATGTATTAGCATATTCATATATGTTTAATTTTTATTATCTGTGTCAGTTGACACGGGCCCAGTGTCAGGACAGCACAAGTCTGTTCTGGTCATGGCTTATTAAACAGGCAGCCAGGGGCTGACTGTGCAGCGATTCCCAGGGCTCTGTCGGGTCACGGGTGTTCCGATCACCCGACAGAGCAGGGGAAATCCTTTGATTGCACTGCAGTGCCCATCCCCCGCAATCAAAGGGTTTAAAGCACCGGGGGTGCAGATGTTCGCCGCTTTAAAAGGAGATGTACAGCCCGATCTCGGGGCAGCTGCGGCGCCGGAGCCGCAAAATCCGATGTCTACAGCGACGTCAAAAAAAACATCGCTGTAGACAAACGACCTGCACCAGCCGACGTCAAAAGTCGGTGGGCGGTCGTTAAGGGGTTAAAGAAAGAAAAACCCATAATAGCCACTGAAACAACTTAAAACTGACAAAAATGTAATAAATTTAAATTTACTTAAAATGTAACCAATGAAAATAAGAAAATTGCATTTGAATTTGTGCTTTAACTGAAAAGTTTTAAAAACAAACTTATTAAACTAGTTTGGTACAAAAATTTTGATACCCTTAACTTAATATTCTGTTGCATTCCTGCAACAAACAATTTTGTAACTTCAACGAGTCTCTGCACCTGTCCAAGGTATTTTGGCCAAATCAGAGAGCAAACTTCTCCCGTGTCTCAAGTGTGAAGGTGCCTTTCTCTGACTGGGATGTTTCAGAACTACAAACATGCAGATATTCAATAGAATTTAGATCAGGGCTTATAGAAGCCACTTGAGAATGTTCAATGCTTTTTTCTTAGCCATACTTGAATGCTTTTAGCTGTGTGTTTTAGGTATTTTCCTGTTGGAGGACCCAATGATCTGTGGGCTTAGACCCAAATTCCTGACATTAGGCAGCACATTTTTCTCCAGAATGGCTTGATAGTCATGAGATTTTATTGGACTCGCACACCATGTGCCAGATGCAGCAAAGCATCACAGAAACATAACCAAGCCTCGTTCATGATCCACCTGGTAATTGTTTTTTTTTTTGTATGGTTCATTTTTGTGTCTGTGAACATAGAGTGATAAGACTTACAAAAAGCTTCAGTTTTATCCCATCTATCCAAGGACATTCTCTCCAGAAGCTTTGAAACTTGTCAATATGCAGTTTGACAAATTCCATCCTTGCTTTTTTTATGATTCACTTTTAACAGTGGTTTCTCCTCGGTCATGTTTCATTAAGTCCCCTTTGACAAAGACGTGATTAATGGTGTAATTTTGAATTTTCTAAAACCCTTTTGATTGGGGTTTACCTCTAATCTCATTAGAATATGCTCTTTGGTTTGTTTATATTATCTGTCCTTTTCATATTGCCATCAATTTCTTTTGCTGCCATGTCCGGGAGGTTGGCTATAGTCCCATAGACCTTGAACTTCTGATATTATGTGCAACTGTAGTAAAATCAACATCCAAGCTTTAGGAGATA
>JAODAL010033174.1:0-45915 GCA_025379985.1 Phyllomedusa bahiana | reverse complement strand
CTTTTGTGGATGGTGGTGATGCCAGCAGACCGGCAAAAATGTGGCCTTTGAAATTTCTCTTCATTTTCACCCTTTCCCTTCCAGCAAGCGGTTTGTTTTTATTTCTTTATAAAACCTTTCTTCTATGTGGCACTAAAAAAAATCCTTCAATTTGGTCAATCTACAAGAGAACAGCAGACTAGATCATAAATGGAAAGTTACGCTCCGTCGTATGAAACAAAATTGTTTATTCTGAAGGGAACTGGAATGAAAAGTAAAGGACAGAAGCTGCAGAAAGCAAGAATACTTCTTAACAAAATACTTCTTTAGAAGAGAAAAGTAGATATTCCTAACTTTTTCCTAAGGGATTCAATTACTTTGCGTTTGTGGAGCAGAAAAAAAAAAACAACAACTTTGAGGCCTACAAATTGGGAATTTCACCACTGTTCTTGAACGGCATTGAGTAACAGCCACTTAAAGGGAAATGTGTGAGAAAGAAATTAATCTCTGCCATACATGGTGAACAGATGCTTGGAAATGTACTATCAATTATTTATGTTAGAATAGCAAAATATTCGTTATCCACTTACAATACAGCAAGTTAGAATGTGTATTTGTTTGTGTCATTTATGCATGATGTATGACACTTAGGCTATGTTCACAAGGCTTATTTGCGGGGCGTAATTACGCCCCGCAATAACGCCGTGTGGACGGGGGCGGGAGCGGGGGGGCCGGCACCTCGCTGGCCCATAGACTATCATTACTAGTGGCGCGTATACGCTGCTAGAAAATGACATGTCACTTATCTCCCTCCGTGGCGGATTCGCAGAGCGGGGAGAGGAGACGTAATCCATGGTTCTCTCTGAGAACTGTGGATTACCGTAATGACTGGGACGTATTCCAGCCGTAATTCGCACAGTACGGCACGTAATTACGGACTGAAATACGTCCCATTTTAAGCCGTGTGAACATAGCCTTAGAAATCGGCAGTACAGCCAGTTATAGTCAATAAAAGCGATAGTTACTATTTAAGAAACAGTCATCTTCAGAGGAATGTATGATATATTGATAAAATTCATTTTATTCTCTGGATATGACGCTGAGAATGTGCACTCAACTTCTTTAGCTGACCAAGTAGGAGCCCTGTTTCTGAGTGGAACCTGTGTCTTGTTAAACCCCTGTATGGTCTTGGCCACCGTGCTGCAGCTTATTTTCATGGTGTTGGAAATCTTCTTGTAGCCTAGGCCATCTTTATGTAGAGCAACATATTTTTTGTCAGATCCTCAGAGAGTTCTTTTCCATGTGGACTCTGCTCTGAATCTGCCATGAGAATTGACATATCACTCTCTTTTTTTTGGTGTCAACAACAATTGCGATATTCATGATCTAATGCCCTACTACTGTGAAATCACTGTTATCAGTGGCTATGTTTATAGAGACAGCAGGAACACATAGAAAATGTAATAATTTTACTATTTTTTTTTTTAAGTTTCCCTGAAACATCAGGATCAAGAAGTAGGGCTGTGAACGCCTTCAGATTCCCTTGGGGCACTGTCCACCTTCCTAAGGTACAGGTAGGCCACAGGTTACACTTCAAATTCCCTACTATGCTGTTTTTTTCTACGTTCTACTAACTCAACTAAGTACCCCAAGATCGCACCAAATTGAAGTATTTATACTGTAAATCTTTCCTACTCCTTGCAGTAGATAGTGCAGTGCACAAATACAGCACCGCTAGGATTCCTATGACATAAACAGGGCTCCCAGGCAACTAACTTTCACACCAGGTAGAAGGCACCCACAGTACCTGCCACTGCTTCAAAGCAAGGGACAGCAGCACTGACATATCTTGTAGTCTGTGGTCCTGTAATCACAGACCCCAAAAAGAGAACAGGACCCAACTAAATAATGAAGCAGTTTATTAATATTCTGGAAAGGGCAATCAAAATTTTCAACACAATAAAACTATATGCATAACAGTTATTTGTCAGAGAACTCGTACCTTCTTACATTTAGACATTCAGCATGATGGGAATGCATTTTGCATGGCTGTTGAACATAAAGACATTATATGTTACTGTCACACAGAACTAACATTACACCAAAATATAACTATCCCCTTTGCCACAAATTTGTACCCTTTTTATCTTAGTTTTTAGAAAAAAGATGCCATCAATGGTTTTGGGGGGAAACCCTTTTTAAGTTTAAAACCCTCAAGCTCCTTTTTTCAATATTAATTCCTATCTTTTTGATGCTTTCTCCAATCAGCCTCTTTACAAAAGTTCTTGGGGTTTCCCAAAATTTTTTAATCCCCTTAAAGGGTTTTTTTGCCACCTGTAATGTTGTGGGGGAACCCCCAAAAAAAGGGGAAAATTTAATCACTTTTTAAATATATGTGTTTACAAAAGTGAAGATTTTGAGAGCAAGAATTCTAAATTCCCCTTTTAGTTACCTGAAAGTTTCCCCTAGACCCGACCCGGGAAAGCTGACAGGGGCTTGCTTTAAACATTCTTATTGATGTCAGGCAAAATTTTTAATGAGCTTTTAAGGCACCGGGGAGAAAGTGCAGCTAGGCTGTGTTTTGTGTATTGAGAATCCACTGTTTATGTTTATTTTTTTTCCTTATGTTTGAACGCCCCCTTATCCTTACCACCCCCCCTCTCGTCCTCGCTTCATGACTCAGTGTTTGTTGACTTTCTCCCTGTGTGAAAAGGGAAGGTAAAAACTTGCGTCCTGGAAACCCCTTTAATTAAATTTTTTTTTTTTGGGGTTTTGGGTCTGTTGCTGAAGTGCCCAAACCATTTAAACATTTAAAAAAGTGTGATATATGCATTTTACTGAAAGCTTTTTGGGAAAATGGGGCTGAAAAAAATTAAAAGCTATCCTGTTTGTTTCCAAACGTGTTCTTTTGGGAATCCCAAAGGGGCGGGGATTTTTTTTTACCATCCCTTGGATTTTTTAAAAGGACTTTGCAAGAAAAACGACCCTTTTTTCTGAATCCTTTATGAAATCTAAAAGTTTTTTTTTTTTTTACATTTTTTAGGCCCCACTAAGGGGAAACACAGTCAAAACTTCTCTTTTGCCACTGGATATGTCATACCTTATCCTTGTGCTATGATATTAAAGAATGTCCATTGCGTCAGGAGCTCAAGGCTCGTTCTACTGTATATTTTTTACAGCCACATCATGGAGTGAAAAGAATTTAGTTTTTCCCCAGATCAGTTTGCTTATAGCACGTGGTTTATCATCTTGTACTGTGCCAAAACACTACAGTCTAGAACACTAAAATTTGATGGCGACACGGCCTTGGCAGAGAAATGCTGCTTCTTTAAAAACCCTCTCCCCTTTTTTTTTGTACTGGGCTCTGCTGTTTGCTGCCTGAAACAAATTAGACAAAGTTTAAATTTTTTTCATCAAATTTTGTTTCTTCTTAGGAGTCAGAAGGAGGCACATTTCACCCACTTTTAAAAAATATTTTCACTAATTTTATAAAGCACTTTTCGGTTCATTGTCTTAGTCATGCTTTTATTAGCTAAGGTGTAAAATTAGTTATGTCATTTGGTTGAACCTATGCTTGTTTTTTGTCCTCTGTCCCTACTGGGAAGAAGGTTGAGTTTTAAGCCATTGTTGTGTTGGGGTTTACGTCCACACAGATGAGTAAAATTTTATTCGTCAGATTATACTATTGAAAACTGTGAAAACCATGTCGTTTTAATTATGTATTTTTTCATTATGGATTTCAGGTCTTTTTTTCCAGCAGATTTACGGTCAGAAAAACTAATTCCATTTAAGTTGGGGGTTTTGACGCAGATTTGCACATGGAATATGAGGAAGAATAAACATTTCGTTTTATTTACTCTTAAAAAACCGACTGAGAAAATATGCATTGTGTGAACTCCAACATGTATTTTTTTATTGAGGTCAATGGGGATGATATTAAACTTTTCAGTTATAGACGAGTATTTCAAGTCAGGATCCGCGAGATTTACCGAGTTGTTGAAAATACTCGTCGTGTATACAGACTTTGCCTATACATTTCATAAAAAACAATTCAGTTAGGAATTTTTTTTTTTTCTATAAAATATGATTCTTTTCATTGTACAAAAATTGCTAAAAAGGAAAAGCAAAACAGTTTGTGTTGTTGAATTTGCACCAGAAAACAGAATAAAAAAAAACATTATTTTTGTCACATGGTTAAAAACACAGAAAAAAAAATCCACAAAATTTTGAAATTGGTGGGGGGTTTTTGCATTCTTTCAAAAAAACAATTTATAGAAGCAGGGCCACAATACAGAAAAGAGAATAAAGGAAAAATAAAAAAAGCTATGGTATTTGAAATGCGGAGATAAAAAAAAGTAAAAAAATATTTTTGGGTTCCTTTAAAGCCTAAAATAGGATGGTCTTCGTGGAGTCAGAGTAATGTTTGGAATGTTGGTTAGAGGATGGATTACACGCTGCTTTTTTTTTATGTTTCACTTTCAAAACACATAAAAACGCATGCGCTTTTCCCAAAAAAACATGCAATTTTTAAAGTAACTCCCATTTGATAAAAATTTTCAGCTTGGTGTTCCACTTTGAGTCAAAATATAAAAAAACAAGCGTTTTTAAAAACCACATGCATTTTTATTGCACGTCAATTGGGTGTATTTTTTAAATGCAACTCAAGCACGAATAAATAAATTTGTGACACCCAGCCTCGGGATGTGTGCACATGATGGATTTTGATGCCCCAGGCTACATGTTAAAATCCATGTCTCATTTAAGGGGAAATGGGAAATCTGTGCATTAGTTTAAATAGTGAACTATGGTTTTAAAACCCCCCCACCGCGAGCCAGGGTTTTTTTCCTCTCTGACATTGCCCCATTTTTTAAAACTGATGTGTCACTTTATGTGTGAATAACTTTTTGATACTTTCACCTATCCATGTGATTCTCATGTGTTTTCTCATGACTCATTGTTCTTTAAGCTAGTAAGAATTTTTGGTCCATACAATTCTTGTTTACTTTTAAAAATATTGTGAAAATTTGGAAAAAATTCTGCAATGTAAGACTGATAAAGTTATAAAATAGTTTATAACTAGCATCTAACTATATATTTACTCTAGGTTGGCATCATTTTTTAAAATCTTTTTATTTTTTTAGAACTCTAGGGGGGTTTGAATGTTAGTGGTAGGCGGAGCACCTAAGGGAGTTTTCGGTCTCATTTTATTACAATTTTGGTTGGGTGGGGTTACAGGTGTGCGGACACCTTAATGGTGCTAAAATGTAATAAACACCCGTAAAAAGACCCCATATTGTAAACTATGCCCCTCAAGGAAGATATCCAGGAGTGTAGTGAGTATATTGACCCCACGAGTGTTTCGCAGATTTTTTTTTAGCGTTAGGCTGTGAAAATGAAAAATATTTTTTTCCCCAATCATCTGCCATTTTAGCTGAAAATGTTTCATTTTCAAAAGGAATCCTGAAAAAAAGCAACTTAAAATTTGTTATACAATCTCTTCCAAGTTCGGTAATATATGTGGGTGTAAATTGCTGTTTGGGTTCATGGCAAGGTGTGCAAGGGAGGGAGTGCTACTTGGCTTCTGGAACACAGATATTGGTGGGTGCCATATCGCCTTTACAAAGCCCCCAAAGTACTAGAACAGGTGAAACCTTCCAGAAGTCATCACCCAATTTTGGTTTCACCCCTCATGGATCTCATCTAGGGGTGTAATGTGTAGTTAAATTTTTGGGCCCACACAGTTTATATAGTTTTATTGTTTTATTCTTTTACACAATAGAAATGTGTTCATAAAAAATTGTTGTCCTATTCTGACAGTCTTTTGTATTTTTCTGTATATGGAGTTGATCAAGAGTGTCACGGCACTCGCGGGCGCCGCTGCCCCCGCGGCCGTTCCCCTGCCTGCTGGGGGTCCGGCGCGTGCATCGCGTTCACCCGCGACCACCCCCGTTCCTCCAGTCCCCACGCCGGCTCTCTTACCTGGCCGCGCTCCGGTCCCACGCCGCTCCTGTCCGTCCCGGCCGCCGTGCGCATGCCCGCCCCCTAGTGCGCGCGCGACGGCTGGTCTAGATTTAAAGGGCCAGTGTCCCGGTAATTGGCCTATTGCCGGGCGCCACCTTCCTGGACTCGGGGTCCGCTGGTAACTTTATCAGCCACGCGCTGATACCCCAGTTCCGGCTTCCGGTGACCCCTCTGCAGAAACCCATGTTTGTCTCCTCTGTCAGTGGTGAATGCCTCAAGGATGCCATTCGGTTCTGCACTGCGCCCCTCATCTTGCAGATAGGCACGCTACACCAGGAAAACTGTGAAAATTTTTTCCGTTCTGCCTTTCTTTCCCTCTTCTGAGATCCTTCGGGGCCCTTCCCTGTTTACAAGAGCATGCTCCCGACACTAGACTGGAACACAGGCGAGATTCTTCGTTGGGGGCCCGGCATGTCACTCACGATGCCTTCTGGCACTCCGCCCTGCTCTACAGTTTTGCCTCTGCAAGGCCTACAAAGTCTCTGCCAGGCTGCCTGCTCCTTACCAGGACTTTGCTGACGTCTTTCCCGAAAGACAAGCCGAAACTCTGCCCCCCGCACCGCCCTTCGATTGCCCTATTGACCTGCACCCCGGTATTTACTCCTCCCCAAGGCAGAGTTTAAACCCTCTTTCAGTCCCCGAGATAAAGGCGATGTCTGAGTATATTCAAGAAAAATCTCCGAAAGGCTTTATATGCAAGTCGTCCTCGCCTGCGGGAGCCGGATTCTTCTTTGTCGAAAAGAAAGATGGAACCTTCCGGCCCTGTATCGATTATCGTGGCTAAATCAAATAACCATAAAGAATCGATACCACCTGCCTTTGATCTCAGAGCTATTTGACCGCCTACGTGGCGCAAACATTTTTTCTAAATTGGATCTTCGCGGTGCTTACAACCTGATTCGTATCCGGAAAGGCGACGAATGGAAAACAGCCTTTAACACCTGTGATGGCCACTTCGAATATTTCGTCATGCCATTTGGTCTCTGCAACGCTCCGGCGGTGTTCCAAAGCTTCGTCAATGAGATCTTCCGCGACCTTCTATACGTCTGCGTCATAGTCTATTTGGACGACATTCTGATCTTTTCCCCAGACCTAGAGCTCCCGCCACCACGTCGCCGGGGTACTCAGAACGTCTCCGTAACCACCAACTTTATGCTAAACTGGAGAAGTGCCTGTTCGAGCACAACCTCCCTCCCCCTTCTAGGGTACATCGTGGTCGGAACAAGGTCTTCAGATGGAACCCCTCCAAAGGGCTCTCAGGGTCCTGCAGTGGCCCCCGCCCGGGTGGGCCTCTGGGGCCATCCATCGCTTTTTAGGTTTGCCAATATTACAGGCAATTATCCGCAGTTCTCCTTTTGTGCTCACGAAGCCCCACCAATAAGGTGCCAACCCCAAATCATGGTTTTCCAAAGGGCCAAAAAGCCTTTAAAGCGTCTAAAAACTGCATTCGCTTCTGCTCTGTTCTCTCTTGTCCGGACCCACAGCGCCCCTTTATCTTAGAGGTCGACACCTCCTCAGTTGGTGCCCGGGCGCGTTCTTCTTCAGAAGTCCTCCTCTGGGAGATTGCGGATGTGTGGTTTCTTCTCCAAAACCTTCACTCCTGCCGAACGTAATTACACATCGGTGATTCGGAAAACTACTGGCTATAAAGTTAGCCTTAGAAAGAATGGCGTCACTTGCTGGAGGGGCTCGCCATCCCATAGAGATCTTCACTGCCACAAGAAATCTTCTATATCTCCAAGTGCTCAGCGATTGAATCCTCGTCAAGCCAGGTGGTTTCCCCCTCCTTCGACCCGTTTTTAACTTCCGCCTACACTTCCCCGGCCGAAAAAAATGTCAGGGCGGATGCTCTCTCTAGATCCTCGAAAACGGTGGGCTTGGAGCCACCCCTGCACACATTATCCTTCCGGAACGGCTTCCCCTCGGCAGCTCCTGTGGACCTTCAAAAACTTACCTCCGGGAAGACCTACGTCCGTCCTGCTTTGCGGGCCTCGGATTCTTAAATGGGGACACTCCTCTCGTACAGCTGGTCATGCTGGGGTTCACAAATTCTTAACAACTGATCTCTCAAATTTCTATTGGTGGGCCCCCTCTCACTCAGGACGTTTTGAGACTTTGTCTTGGCCTTAACCCTCCTGTGCCCGTAACAAGTTCCTCGCCTCAGACCGTGGGGCTGCTCCAGCCTCTCCCGGTTTCCAGAGAAACCTTGGTCCCATAATTGCTATGGACTTTGTTACTGACCTACCGGCTTCATCTGGAAATACGTCTCCCGGGTGGTGGTTGACAGATTTTCTAAAATGGCGCACTTTGTTCCCTGCCCCGGGTTTACCCTCGGCACCCCACTGGCCAAGCTCTTCTTCCACCACATCTTTCGCTTACACAGGTTCCCTTTGCATATCATCTCTGATAGGGGAGTCCAGTTTGTATCTAAAAATTCTGGGGGGGCTCTGTGTGCTCAGTTACGCATTTCAGCTGGACTTCTCGTCTGCATACCACCCTCAAACCAACGGGCAGGTGGAGAGGGTCAAAACCCAAATCTTAGGCATTATCTGCGACATTTTGTGTCTGCCCTCAATAAATGGTCTGACCTTCTCCCGGGCGAATTCCCTATAATTTTCCCTATACTCAGAGTCCGCTAGAGCCGCTCCCTTTTTTTATTGTTTTTTGGGTTACATCACCGCCCACCCTCCCCTAGCCGTTTCGTGTCACGTTCCTGCCGTGGATGCCCAAGTATGGGACATCAAGTCACTCTGGCAAGTCACTCGTCAGGTCCTTCTTTGGGCCTCCACTCGCACTAAAGTTCAGGCCGATAGGTACCGGAGACCTCCTCCCGTATTTAAGCCGGGTGATAGGTTTGGCTATCGGCCAAATACATCCGCTTCAAGGTGCCCAGCTACAAGTTGGGCCCTCAAGATGTGGGCCCTTGTGTGGTAGTTCGTCCGCTTAACCCAGTCTCCTACACGCGCCGCTGGCCTCCCACTCGACGTGTCCCGAACGCCTTTCCCTGTCTGCTCCTCAAGCCTGTGGTACTGAATCGCTTTCTCCCGTGGATTTGTCTCGGCCTTCTCCTGTGGTCAACTCTGATAACATCTTGAGGTCAAGGAGGTGCTGGCGGGAGAAGACAGTGAGGGGGAAGCGGTTTCTCTTTCCATTGACTGGAAGGGGTTCGAGCCAGAGGAGCGTTCGTGGGAACCTGAGGGCAACCTGTCACCTGATCTCCTCGCTAGGTTAAAAAAAAAGAGGGGGAGACCTAAGGGGGGGGGACTGTCATGGCGCTCGCGGGCGCCGCTGCCCCTGCGGCCGTTCCCCTGCCTGATGGGGGTCCGGCGCGGGCATCGCGGTCACCCGCGACCAGCCCCGTTCCTCCAGTCCCCACGCTGGCTCTCTTACCTGGCCGCGCTCCTGTCCGTCCCGTCAGCCGTGCGCATGCCCGCCCCCTAGCGTGCGCGCGACGGCTGGTCTAGATTTAAAGGGCCAGTGTCCAGGTAATTGGCCTATTGCCGGGCGCTGGTCCTATATAAGGTAGATGCCCCCAGGACTCCTTGCCAGATTGTTGGTGTGCGTTCAGTGAGTTTGGAGAGTGTTTAAGAGTCCGTATTGATTACCGTGTACCAGTCCGTTCCGCTACGTTTCCTGACCTTGCCTGTTTGCCGCCTGTCCTGACCGTCTGCCTGTCTCTGACCACGAACCTCTGCCGCCTGCCCTGACCTTCTACCTGTCCCTGACTATGTCTCTGGATTACGTCTTTGTACCACGCTGTACCCCGGCCGCCACCGCAAGCAAGTCACGTCAGGGGTAACGACCTGGTAGCCTCACGCCGCAGCAAGTCCATCCCGCTTTGCGGCAGGCTCTGGTGAAAACCGGGGGCTACTTAGACTCCGTTCCCTGGCGTGGCTTAACTATCATCGCTTGCGGTGGTCCAGCGAATCCACCGAACCCTCACAAAGGGCTTGGTTTTGTTATAATGAGTTGATTTTTTTTTTTATGTCATTATGGTGTTCATATGATGCGAAAGTTTTTGTGACCTGTTTTGAACAAAACACTGTTTATTATTTTTACTTTATTATTTTTACTTTTTACAGCGGTCACCGTGCAGTATAAATGCTAGATTTACTCAGCAGGTCGATACAAATACAGCCATACCCAATTTGTATATTTTTTATGTTTCACTGCTTTTACAGAATAAGAAGAATTTATTTTGAAAAGAAAAACACGTTTTTTGCATTGATAGTCTGAGAGCCCTAACTTTTTTTGTGTATGGGCTTGTTTTTTGCAGAATGAGTTGATGTTTTTATTGGTAAAATTTTTGGGGGGGACAAAGCTTCAAGATCGCTTTTAAATCCATTTTTTGGAAGGCAGGGTAAAAATAATACTGCAGTCATCATTGTGTTTTTTATTTTTAACAGCACTGCATTATATATGAAAAGTTAGTTTTACTCTGTGGGTCGAAACCATTATGGCAATACCCAATTTTTATAGGTTTTTTTATGCTGAATCACTTTAAAAAGAAAAAAAATGGGTTTTATTGTGTAAAACAATATGTATGCCTCACTGTCTTCTAACTTTTTATTTTTCTGTATACAGAACTATGTAAGGGCACTTTTGTTGTGGGATGAACTGACATTTTTATTGGTACCACTTTATCATTTATATGACTTTTTGATCGTTCTCTATTCCATTTTATGTGCTGAGGGATGAATGAAAATCGAAATTCTGTGCATGTTTTTTTTTCACGGAGTTCACTGTGTGGGTTAAATAATGTGACAGATTTATAGGGTAAGTTGTCACGCACACAGTAATACAAAATATGCTTACTTTATTTTTCATCTGTTTTGGGGCATTTGGCGTTTATAAAGGGAAAAGGGGGTTGTACATGTTTTATTTTATTTTTTTGTGTTTACTTTTTTTTCACTTTTTTGTACTTTTTTACTTTTCCCCATAGGGGACTTGTAGATCACTGATACAATGGAGAACAGCACAACGCTGTGTGCTGATCTCCATGGCGACTGTCAGTCACTATGCCCTGCCATGCCTACACAGCACGGCAGGGCATAGTGACGTCACAGGCAGCCCCAGAAATCTTTGTTACAATTCCGGCGCTGTTAGGTTTAGCCCTCAGCAGCTACAATCGCACCATGGCTGCTGTGATGGAGGACTGAGGGAGCCGTAATACACATGCTAAGGGGTTAATCACCAATGGTCGGAGCCCACTCTGGCCGTGGGTGATGCAGCATGAGGCCAGCTGTAATATATGCGATCGTGTGGGCCCCACATGAGAGCCTACACAATGTCCAGGACGTACCCATATGTCTATTTGCGCGAAGTCATTTTCCCCTTGGACATATAGCGGGAAGCTGGTCACTTCCAATGTCGGGAAGGGGTTAAAGTCCATGTCTTAAATCTGCATGAGAAGGTTAAAATTTCCAATCTGATGTATGAACATAAACTTAAACTTTGTTTTGTGTCCTATCTGCGATTTGTGTCTTAGCTATGAAGTAAATCATTCTCTGAGTCCGGTGATCCCATAATTTTTGCCAGGGGCTATACCTTAAAACAGAATATGAAATAATGAGGAAAATATATAATGTATATTTTTTCCTTTTTTGACCATTTATTTGACCTAAATTAGACCTACAAAATATATTAATATCTCCTTCAATTTAAATAATAAAACAGTCCCATGTCCCAAACAAAAGAAACAAACCGATTTAGGGTAAACAAAGAAAAGGGAAAAAAAATATTCAAATTTGGGATGAAGATTTCAAAAGGGTGAAGTTTTGTTCTTAATATGAAAGCCCAAGGTGATAAAAGGGGTATTGTATTACATATAAAGTACCACAGAAGATGATGGCATAAATAATATTAATGCTACTAGTAATATATGGGATTTATAAAGATATTAGAAGAAACTGAAGAGTTTTATGAGTCTATGAAAGCACAAGGCTTTTCGCTTTTATCTCTGAACTTGGAGGCAATCCTCTTCATGACAATGACACTGTGCTCTTCATAGAATGCTTCAATAACTGCCACAATGCAATCTTATCTGCCAGTCATAAAACTCACATGTGTTACATATAATACATTCTCAAGAACAAAAATTAGGATGCATATGTGCTGTCACAGAGAGGTGCTGAAAACAATACCCTTGAATTTTGCTGTAAATTGCCATACTTTACTTACAAACCGGTCACTACAAGACGGTCCAGGAAAACATGAAGAAACATACCAGTTTAAAATCTACATCGCTAGCAGAGTGGAGAAGCCGAGGGTATTTACCATAAATTAAGGCAACCATGAATATTACATTTTTCTATAATCTAGCAGGCCTATTACAGTGCAAAAACAAATACGAGAAGCTGGTGGAAGAAACTCGTAGATGCCACTAATATGAAACACTGGTCAAACTATCTGCCTGGACCATGTGTTCACCAATATGCATCTTCTGTTAAAGTGCATTGTTGTTTTCTTTCTTTAGCCAGTAATACTTCATTGCTTGAGCTGTATGCAGACACTGCTCATCTCCATTCCTAGCCTGCATTGTAATGGATTTGACATTTCTGTAGACCGGTGATTTCCTAAAGCTCTCTGGACTGTCTAATACACTGTAATATGATAGCACATTACAGCGCTAGCTTCCATTATAATGCACTTTGAAATACACTACTAGAGAATATCACAGAAGTAGAAAAGTACAAATAAAGATAATTTAGCAATACAGGTGTCGGTAAGTAGAGAAGTGAACAAAATGATTTTTAACCAGGAAACCCTTTTCGTTTCAGTTTAGAATGAGGGAATTTCCAGCTAAATTGGAATAAAATAATAATAAAATAATAAAAAAGACCTAAATTACTAAGAACAGTGCACTACTTTCCTCTTCCTTCCATCACGCTCATAATGCATTACAGCTGTAATTCTTGCAGTTGTGAGGTTGTAACAGCAATGTAAAGTGGGATTTGGCTACAGATTGCTGAAAGGTTTCAATTTGTGGCCAATTTTTCTTACTTCCTAGGTGCCATCGATGGGAAGCAGGTATGTGCAGCCACCGTAGTCAGGATCAGTATATTATAATTAGAATAAATATTTTCAGTGCTCCTGATTGTATTGGCTAATGCACACTACAAGTTTGTGGTGATCGAAGTCAACATCTTATGGGAGTACAGGGCACTCCAGTGCATTGCTTAAATCAGAATTTACTTGTACAGTGCTGCAAGATCAGCTCATTAAACCACTTCCCAGACCACTGCCTTAAACCACGGCTCTAGTACCTTTTGTGTAGGTAGCAGATGAGGCATTCCTATTAATGACCAATATGCTGTGGCTCTACCCTCAGAGGGTACTGGATGTGCAGAGGCAGGTTTTTAATGCCAGATTGAGCCATGCATGCAACATCATGGAATGTATCTTGACTAGTAAGTGAATTGTTTTCACAGGGGCATTTCAGTTAAAGGAGGGCAAAATGGATTTAGTCATAAATGCAGCCTGTGCCCTACATAGCTATGTTCGTGATTATGAGACCAGAATGGATGTAGAAGTGGGTACTGCTTTTTGAATATCCACTACAGTTTCCTGAAAGATGTCCTTCTGAAACTGCTGTTCATGTGAAAGACACCTTCACAAAGTATTTCATGAGTCCAAAAGGTGCCGTGTGCTGGCAAGTTCCCCGCCTCCATGGTGCTCGCTCTCCAGCGCTGATGGGTAACAACTTGCCAGGTGTCTGTCTGTGCTCTGATTGTCTAGTATCTACTGTATGGCCCCGATCTTCATTTTTATACATGTTTGAATTTTGTGTTAAAAAGGCATCATACCCTTTGTTATTGAGTTACAAATTTCATATTTATTTGACAAAATAAATATTATTTTTGTTTATTTGTGTCTTCAATTTTATTTTTCTTAATTTTTTTAATGCTTTGATACATACATTTCCAATTTATTTTTTTGCAGAAAAGGCCAATGGGCCAAGTAATCATATAGGAAAATAGTGTATCAGTAAATTTAAAAAAAAATTAATAACTAAAAATATATAGCTTCTGTATACATATATTTCAATAATTAGATGTGTTTAATACATTTTTCAAATTAACATAACTACATAAATAGCTTATGAAAGAAATATATAAATGTTAATACAGGACAGGTAGCAGTAGACAGAAATAGAAAAATGAATATGTCACTCTACATATATATAATAATGTATATAACTTTTAACAAAAAAATTATTTATTAAAAAAAATGTTAACAATAGAATTTTTTTTCCCTTAACCGACCACCCACCACCCTAACCCTGCCCCCACCATTAAATAAAAATTGCAAAAATATACATTTTAAATAAAATAATAAATAACCATTTACAGGTAGAGTGTGAAATTGCACGGAGAGACTAAAAAAAAAGTTCAGATGACAGGTCAGAGGAATAGGATGGTGGAGATGGGGGGGAGGGGGGAGAGTGGTACCCAATCCTGGGGTATTGCTCTAAATAAGTTGGATACATGTGAACCCAAACAGTGGGTGGGTACAATGTTGGAGGAGGGGGTGTACAGTGGGCGGTGGAGTGGGAGGATGTGGAGGTTTGTAAGAAGGGTCTGTCTGGGCAATTTCACCTTAGAACATGGCCCTTATGGCTGGTGAAAGAGGCACATCAGGCATGCCTGATATCCACTGTATGCTGGACAGTAGCAGACCGATCTTTGGCAGGGGTCAGGGTGAGTTAAAGACTGCCACTCTGGTGTGTCAATAAACCTTGAAATGGTCAAGATAATCATAAAGGACAGCCTCAGATTCAGCCTCCATGTCTCTGTTCCTCTACGATGGGTCCTCTGACACACCCCTATGCAGGAAGAGGTCCATGGGAGGGGGAAACCAGGATGTGCTGCGAGGACGGGCTCGAGGGATGGCAACAGCAGACGTTTCCAGTGGTGTGGGTGCTGCTGCTGAGGGTGCTGCTGTTGCCCCAGCTGGATAATCTTTGGACATATAGCCCACACCTGAAATTCCCGGTAGATCTTCTGACTCTCCCACCACTTTCTGGGTGGCTGTGGCAGCCGTGAAGGTGATTGGGTCCCTCTCCCTCAGTTGTTCATCATCCTCAACTGGGACCTCCAGCACCTCACAGACTTTAATCCAAGATCGGTTATTGAGGATCAGGTTGCTGTACCCAGAGTTGCTCTTATCCCAGAGTTCTGGACGGGCATGTACCTGAAACAACAAAAAAAATAAAAAAAAAATAATTTATGTGTTTTTACTTTTCATCAACCTTTTAAAAAATAAATTATTGAAACTTAAGAAAAAAAAAAATAATTTATTGTGGCCAAGGGTGCTTCAGATAATAATTAAACACATGCACACAAGTAGGTTACTTTTTTTTTTTTATTTTATAACATGCACGAAGGCCTAATATTTACATTCACTGACTTTCTGGCTGGTTCCCATTGACTTCAATAATACAATTTCAGAAGGAAATCTGACAAAGAATGGGCATGTTTCCTAGTTTTACGTAATGCTGTTGGTTTTGAAATCCGACCAGCAGAAAAACCAAGGCATTTAGACTACTGGGCAGATTTTGTATTGAGCTTTATGAGGTTGGTTAACGGTTGGTTTTCAGACGGTTTCAAAATCTGAAATTCGAATGAAAAACCGGATAAAAACCCTTGCTGTGTATACATACCTTAAAAGTTTGCTGAAGTCCTTGAGAGTCTCACTTTTTGTTTATATAGTTCTCTGCTGTGGTTTCCCTAAGAAGTTTCTAGGTCCTAATGCCTCTTCCTGTGTCCGGGTAAATTGTAGCATAGGGATATGCTTAGGGTTATTTTCAGGGATAGAATAGGGTCAGAGGGGTCTTGGTTTCAGGGACAAGTTTAAGGGAAGATTTTGAGACAGCTAGAACTTTGGGCTAGTTATTATTGTCCTGGGTCCAGATTGAACTTACTTATGGTCTCGCAATGAACCATGCTCCTGTCATCAGCTGCCTCGATCCTCTAATGGTGCGCAATTTTTGCATTCTACTGGTGGTGATTGCCCTATTTAGCTCTGTTGGAGTCTTGATTACACCAACATTGTTACAAAGGGGACTCTAAAACAACTACAGAACAGGGTTGTCTATGCTAGCAATTCTTGTCTAGAATCATTATGCACAATGCAGAGTAATAAAAAATAAGTTCCCAAGCTTCCTAGCAGACTATGACTCATAAGTGGGTGTCCAAGGATGAAGTTATTTCTTACAAAAAAGCGGACAACCTCTTTAAAAGGTTATCCCAAAAACAGAAAACCAAACCTATACATAGCTGTTCTAGCTCATTATTATGAAAAGAAAAACAGCTGCTGCCGTTCAATAGCCATTCATCTAAATCTGATGAAGTGCAGAAGGCTGGAAATGCGTTGCTCATTTTATTTGAACAAAATACCCTGTCCTTTAAGGAGGTTTGCGCTATTTGTTCCTATATGCATTCACCTGTATTTTTTAGCCAAAAAACGGATGCTGCTTACTTTTGAACGGCAGCAAATTTTCTTTACATTGCTGTGACTGTCCTTGAATACTGCTTTACAAGATAGTTGTGCTGTTACAACTGAGTAAGGTGAGTTTGCAACACTTGCACTCTCCTTAGCTCGTTATTACAAACTATAATACACTAGGAAGCGCCTCTTTTTCTTTTTATTAGCTCATTAGCATGATGCATTGGATCACACCCAAATCATTGTGCACTTGCTCATGCTGATCCATTGTTCAAATTTTTTACCTGCTTACTTTTAGCCTGCAATTTATATAAAAATTAATGAAGCACTAGTGCTGACATGGGTTTATTATATCACTTCCTATGAACATTATGCAGAAAAAGGTTAACTCCAGGCAATGACATTTAGTGTTACTTTTAATCAGGGCTTCGATAAAAATGTCCACAGAAAACGTGAGAGTCATCTACTGATTGAGGCTTTATAGCTGAACTACTGATTGATTTAATGCTATTCTTCCTGGAAATGAACGCTTACATAGACAACATGATCATATACACTCGCCACATTGCTAAATCTTTATTTTCCTTTTAGTGAAGAGGCAGCATTAACATATAGAAAGTACATAAACATATAGGTGTTTGCATCCTAAAATAGGCTTGTATTAAGAAATTGTATTGCAAATGGCATAAAAAGTAGATTGGATATACAAAATTCATTTAAATATATTTGCAAGTACGAACAGATACTAGATACTGTATATACACAGAATAGTTAACTTCTGGGAAGCAGTGCAATTGTCACAAACCATTTTAAATGTAACAGTCATCTGCCAGTGTAAGTTTTCAGTATAAAGGATATTCGAGGAAAAGACGAGTGCAAAAAAGAACTGTTGGGGCAGGTTCCCACTAATATTTTCAAGGCATATGATAACCCTATATGTTATTTTGTGGGTTATCCTGTTGGTGGGTCTTGAGGACTGGAGTTGAGAAACACTGGCTTAGATGTAATGATCACTGATGGCAGCTGTTACACTTATACACCCCACCCAACACTGTAGATACATACTGTACAAACATGTACCTCATGTCATGAAGGATTTATGCCTCCATAGCAAAGTGTCCCTATTACAGCCACAAAAAAAGAATCAGCAATGGTCCCCGTATTTACAGAGGGAAAAAACTGTTTAGTTCTCTGAAGTTCTCTCCTTCCTATTGCAAGAAAATGACATATCGAGGGCCATTGTTCAGTTCAGGTCAATTTGTTGCTTGGAGTGATCAGAAGTGGAAGAAGATACCATACCTGCTGGACAGACTCCAGTCTAGCCTACTTGAACCCATGTCTGCTAGATTTCCTCACAAGCATAAAGGGATGCTTATATAAAAAAATATTAAATATAATAACTTGTCATATAAACTCTGTTAGGCTCTGTTGCAGGATCCAACTTAATTGATGGGGAAATGTTCTCATCCAAGTCATGCGCAGTGTACCTTGGTGGAATCTAACAAACCCTATTATAACTCCGTTAAATTAGAATATTACTGAAAAGATAATTGACGTCAATGATTTAAGTCCAATAGGTAAACCCATATATTATATGGACTCATTACAGTATGAATTACAAGGTTTAATATAATACATTTGTGAGCCCTATAACAAATAAAAAGATAGTCCTGGAGAACCCCTTTTATTTTCAATGATATTCTAATTTTTTTGAGCTGCACTAGTATGAATGAAATCCACACCCCAGATGTGAATATGGTCCTAAAGTTTGATTATGGGGAGAAGTTTATGTTCAGCTTGGTACTTACAGAAGAGTCTGTGAACACAATATATTCATCCTCCAAGTTTCAACAAAATATGTACTGACACTTCACATTTATTTTATATAGGTTTGTATTTAACATGTGTTAGATGTCCATAAATGTTTTAACCAACTAGTGCAAGACTAATTTGTTAAGAGCCTAGAATTAGACTGGAATTTCCTTCCATTGCATATTCACCTAGAGAAATTAAGCTAGTGGTCAGCAACACAAACTACAGCATTGGGGGCAATACAGTGGGCACAGATTACTACCCCTGTTTAATCCTTCTGCACATAGGCTTCTGGGCCCTAAGGCAAAAAATGAAATGGGGCCCCCAAGCTACCTTGTGCCATTTACAATATTGGTGTCATCTTATGTGGCAGAAGGGCTTTTGGGCCCCCTTAGGTTGTACCCCCTATAGCTACACCCCTGCTTCTACAGTTTCCAGTATCGGTCTGATTACATTTTCTGGAACTGAGATCTGTATTATTCTTCAGTTCTCCACCGAATCTATGAGTTGACGTGATGCTGACATTTGTGCTGCTGCAGCTTTGAAGGCTGGCCACCCACCACAAAGACATTTTCAACATTTGTGACATTTGAGTGGGCAATGAAAGCAATTTGCAAGACATTTAAAAAACTGAATTCTGACTGGAACTGAGAATAATATGATATAAATGCTTCAAAAAATGGGAATTTCTGGACACTGTTTACTGGTTTAAGTTTACAACAAAATATACAGCTGGTAAACCTGTTTTTCTGGCTTGATTATATAGGGTGGGCTTAGGGAAAGTTTTCTATGCGCCTCTGAGGATGTGTTCTTTAGTTTCATGTTGCAGTGTTATGCATTGCATTGTACTTTAAAGTGTTCTTTTGCAGGGGACTGTGTCAAGCAACTGTAAAGTGTATGTTCACACAACATTTCTCAACAAAGATTTCTAGTTGGATTCCATGTGAATTGAAATACTTGATCCCCACTGAAAGAAAAATCTTGATTTTAATGGAAAAACACATTGTTGTTCAAAGTGGATTTTTGATGCATGGACTCTAAGGCGTGTTCACACGGGTTATTCCCAGGATTTGTGGCCCCTTTGAGGCACAAAACCCCCGGAAAAGGGGGGGAGGGGGCGGGGCCCGGGGCGCGGGGGGCGCCGCTCCGGGGCCCCTTTTACAATGCATTGTTTCGGCGGTCCGCGCCGTAAATAAGTGCATGTCACTTTTTTCCCCCCGCGGGGATTCGCCGAGCGGGGTGGAGCGACGGATTCACTGTTCTCTATGAGAGCAGTGGATTACCGTAATTGCTGCCGCGGGTTGTCGCCGTATTGAAGCGCAAATAGGCGGAATACGGCGCCAATCCGTCGGCAAATAAGCCGTGTGAACGGGGCCTACTATGAATTTGCATGCGCCATTTTTGCAACTTGGTGTAGACACACCAGTTTTAAATAGATATAGAGGAGTGTATAATACGACAGTATGAATGAAAGTGTTACGTGCCAAACATTTTTGACACTCAAAATTGCCGCACAGAATGTTACACACCAGACTTTGGTTGGCAGTTTTGCACCAAACTTTGGCACTTTAAAATGTGTTATCAGACGCACATTGTGGCAAGTTTGGCCATACACCTGTTTATACATCTATAGAACTGGCAATATACGACAAAAAAATAGTGAAGCTATCACCCTAAATTTTTAGTGCAGACAAAAAAAAGTGTTGAACATGTTCTTGCTTCTGTCGCTTTCCTGGCGGAAAACGTGTGTAAATTTACTACTGAAGTAGATGAGAAGCCTCAGATCATCATGCAATACTCACTCAAACATTTAGGTGTGTATTACATGTGAATTTTGATGTAGATCCGCACTGTAAATCACCACTCGAAAGATTTTTCAGTATCATCATCAGTAGTCACATTTCTCGTCATTGCACAGTTATGTTTGGGAATTTACTACACTGTGCTGCTGTTCATCATCACTGGTAGAATCCAATAAACTAATTGGATATGCACAATCAATTTTTTGGGCTTAAAAAGAGTTTGAAACACACAAGTGAATACAGCTTGTGTAAAAGGACCTAATACAGCGACTGGGAGCATTGGGTGTAACTACTGGGTAGCCCAATAGGCTCAATATCCCTGTCCAATAATTTTCTGACAGCAAAACTCTTGTGAAATCCATATCTAAAATCTGCATCCAAATAGACATGCAATACTCATCTACATTTAGAAAAACTCAACAGAGGACCTTGTTGAACAACTCGCTTTCAAAAAATATGCATGGTTGTACACAAAGTCTGACTGGCCCACAGGGAAACAGGGGAAATCCTGGTGGGCCACTGCGCATGGCAGACCTGGAGTTATTCTTTTACAGCATACACATCTTTGGTTGAGGCAGAAGCCAGACAAGACATAAAGCAAAAGGCAGAGTATAGAACACATACACAGTCATTTACAGTAGCTCTAGGGTGGGCCACCAATACAAACTCCACTTGTGGGGTCAAAAACAACTCTACTGGTGGGCCCCTAGAATTAACAAATAGAAACTAGCTTCCGATTCAAGAAGATAGTGCTTATTTGTTTAAAAAATCGTAGAACTTTCTTGTACGAGGGACGTTCATTAAAGATTTCCCCTGACCCACTTCTGTTTATAACAGGATGCTGAAACTGCACGTGTGTAACACACACAGGGAGGATAGTGCGGGTGGGGGTGAAGCACTCCACTGTATGTGGGTCGTTATACCCACGCATGGGAATCGCGGTGTACTGTGCAGGATGGGTATGATGGGTGTGATGTTTGTGTACTGAGTCGACGTTTAATAAATAAATGTCCACAACTGGTTAATAAGAAAAAACTCCTGGTCTTTACTTCCGGCAAACTTGGTCTGTACAAGGTCATAGATCGCCACCCACAAACAAGGCTTCAACAGGTGGACGACCCCAACATCATGACACAACATACAGGGAACACTCTTCCTGCCAACCTTGGCCGTTCCCTAACAGTCCCTGATCCCTGGAGTAGCTTCTATTCCTGTCCCTCCTTCTGCCGTGGTTCATTTCGGATAAGGGCCTCTCCTTTACCCTTCCATCTGCTACCGGAGGCTAACACCAAGCTCACTCCCTCTCTCGGAATTCGTACTGTTCTCTCTCTGCTGTCTGCTTTCACTACCGTGCTTACACATTTCAATATCAGTAGCACACTATCAACTAAAGAAACTATCAAAGGGAATTTTTGAAAACGCATTTCTGCTACCTAGGATACATGAAAAATGTTTGAGGTTCTTAGTTCACATTTGTGATCAAAACTGCTTAAGCCCACCTCCGAAACTTAAATGGGACCTCAAATGCAGGTGGGTGCTACACTATGGTTACCTCTCTTTTGGGGACTGTTCAGACCTCCATACTTCAGGGAGTGAAGGCACCAGCTTCTAAGTACACTGCATTGATTTAAAAACCTGTGAAGGTGGGTGGAATGCAGAAAACCAAAACCAAAATAGGCATAATAGTTCTTCGTCCCCAATACAACATCATAACCTCTCTAAGCAGCTTATGCTCCCGCACATTAGGCTGCTCCAATGGCTCCAGCTTTTGCAGACGTTCCTGGATTTGTCTCACTGTCTCCTGCTAGATTTGTCGATATTCCGGCACTTGTGTATGCTCCATCTTCAAGCGCTCTGACTGGGCCTCACAGATGAAGGTGTTCCCTCACTCCACTCCGGTTTCACATGGTTCTCTCACCGCCTCTGGCTGCTGTAACTCCAGCTTCTTGGCAATAGTCACCAGTCGCAGGGCCTCCGACTCTGCCATGTTGACCTCGCAGGCACTCTCACTGTTCTCTGTTTGTCTTTATCCCTCCAGCAAACTCTATCCCTCCAGCTCACTTCACACAGCGATCATCTGTCCTCACACCCCATAACACTTCAGCAGCTACCCTGGCGGGTGGGAAGACTCCCTCTCCCACCACGCGTTGTTCTTCTTCTTTCGGCCTTCACACCGCGATCCTGTCGACTATGCCAAGCTGCAGGGCCGTTCCTAGGGGCGGGCGATCGCCCAGGGCGCCGCGGCTCCGCCCGCCCGGAGGATCGCCCCTGTCTCTGCGCGACTGTTTTAGAACAGTCGCGCAGAGCCAGCAGCAGCTGTTTTCACAGGGAGGAGGCGGGACAGATCGTTCCCATCCTGACTCCTCCCCTGTATCAGCGTCGCAGAGGGTGCACAGTTTTCACCACGCCCCCTGCGACGCTGGGTCTCTGCCGCTCAGGAGACCTCTGGGAGCTGCGTGACAGTGTAAGCAGCGTGATTACGTCACCCCGCTTACACCGCTCAGCAGCTCTGGACCGGGACGCGCGGACTGAGGTGAGTACTCTTTTGTTATTTTATAATTAGTTACGGGGGGGGCATCTACTGGCTACAGGGGGGCATCTACTTGGTACAGGGGTAACACTAGCTACAGGGGGGCATCTACTAGGTACAGGGGGGCATCTACTAGCTACAAGGGGGGCAATCACTGGTCATAGAGGGGGGCATCTACTAACTACAGGGGGAATCACTGGCTACAGGGGGGCAACTACTGGCTACAGGGGGCTCACTGGCTACAGGGGGGCACTACTGGCTAAAAGGGGGCATCACTGGTACAGGGGGGCATCACTGCTACAGGGGGCATCACTAGGCTACAAGGGGGGCATCACTGGCAACAGGGGGGCATCTACTGGCTACAGGGGGGCAACACTGGCTACAGGGGGCATGTACTGGCTACAGGGGTGCATCACTGGCTACAGGGGGCATCTACTGGCTACAGGGGGCAGGCTACAATCATGGCTGCAGGGAGACATCTACTGGCTCAGGTAGGGGCATCACTGGCTGCAGGGAGGGCATCACTGTCTACAGGGGCATGGTATGTGCAGGGGAAACTAGCTACAGGGGCCATCACTGGCTAACAGGGGGGCAACTACTGGCTACAAGGGGGCATCACTGCTCTGGGGGAGTGGGGGGCATCTACTGGCTACAGGAGGTACTGGCATCTATGGGCTAAGGGGGAAAATAGGATTGGTACAGGTGTGGGGAATCACCCTGGTACAGGGGGTCGAAGCTACTGGCCTATGGCGTTGCATCCTCATGCCACAAGGGAACTACTGGTATAGAGTGGATTCATCTCCTACAGGGGGCCATCAAATGGCTATACGGAGATGGCACCCTATGGCTACAGGAGGGGGCATCTACTGGCTACAGGAGGGGCAACCCTTGGCTAAGGGGGGCATCACTGGCTACAGGGGGATGTACGGGCTACAGGGGTGCATCACTGGTACAGGGGCATTTTGGCTACAGGGGGGTCATAAAAGGCTACAGGGGGCAGACGGGCTACGGGGTTTGTATCACGGCTAAGGGGAACCTGGCTGCGGGAAATCACTGGCTTCGGGGGAGGGCATCACTGCTGCGGGAGGGCTCACTGTCTACAGGGCTTTTTACTGGCTGCGGGGGGGAATAACTGGTACGGGGCATCACGGGTTTAAAAGCCTCATGGTTACAAGGGGGGCTCACGGGCTAAGGGGAGTCACTGCTACAGGGGGGGCTAAACTGGCACAGGAGGCAATCAGGCCCCATATGAGGTGCTATAGATGGGAAGTTTGTAAGAGATAGGAATTTAGAGAGGTTAAAAAAAAATTTGGGGAGCAGGCCCTCGTTCAACGGTTTAAAAAGGGAAAAGATTGGACCCGACGCGCGACAAATTTGCCTGCAGTCGGTTCCAATCCGTCCCAGAACTACGGTAATCCACAGTTTCTCAAAGAACTATGGATTCCGTCTCTCCTATTTGCCGAGCGGGGAGAAACTGACATGCGAATTTTTTACGGCGCTTACGCACCGTAGATAGTGACAGTCTATGGGGCCTGCAATTACGCCGGCAATAAGCCATGTGAACCGGGCCTTAAGATGTTTGTTTTGTAAATTTTACAGTGAAGAGTCGGGAGTGTCGTCATTGGCGTCTGGGACAGATGGAAAAGAAGAAGAAGAGAAAGAGAACCGCTCATCAGAGACGTCTCCTGTGAGTCACTAGATATAACTTTACTGTAATCATTTATATGTCTGCAGAGCCTGTGTACAGCTGGTATCCACCACTGTATGGTACTGTACGCCGGTAATATTGGTTGTAGTATAATGGTTTATACTCAGTAATGGTCAGTTTGTATTATTCAGTTCAGTCACTATATGGTGGAAATGGTGTGGTGGTATTATTTGGTCACTGTGTGCTGGTGATATATGGTCTTAGTGGTCTTGGGATTTTGGCTTTGGCTGATGATGATGCAATGTGTCACATAGTGGCGCCATATGTTACACACACAGGGAGGATAGTGCGGGTGGGTCACAGATCTCCACACACAAACAAGGCTTCAACAGGTGGATGATCCCAGCATCATGACACAGCATACAGGGAACAATCTTCCTGCCAACCTTGGCCGTTCCCTAACAGTCACTGATTCCCGGAGTAGCTTCTATTCCTGCCCTTCTTTCTGCCATCTTTCGTTTCAGGTAAGACCTCTCCTTTACCTTTCCATTTGCCACCGGAGGCTAACACCAAGCTCACTCCCTCTTTCGGAATCCGTACTGTTCTCTCTCTGCTGTCCGCTGTCACTCCCGTGCTGTCCCGAGTCTCTGTCCCACTCTGACCCCAGACAGGATCTCGAGGGTACCTCTTTCCTTCTCTCGTGTCCTCTCTCTAGCCATGTCTAGTGGGGAAGGAAGATCCTATTCCCTGACTATCTCCTTCTCTTTCCTAAAGAACTATTTACATGCTGGGCACTTAACTCTGCGCCTAGCCCTGGGCAGAGCCCAGCCTCCTCTCCTGAGGGCTACATCTTTGCTGTCTCGCTGACTTTCTGCATCCTTCTGGAACCTTCTTTTTCTCTCTCTCTTTATACTAACTTCCCTCAAACAACTTTAACTCTGGCTCCTCCTCCTATCTGTGTCCCGATTGGTTGCTACTTAGTTGGCCTGCCTTCTCCTCAGCCCAGCTCCACCCCTTGAGCTTGCTGATTGGCTTCGTCCTAAGGCCCCGTTCACATGGCTTATTCACGCCGGATTTGCGAGCCGGATTGTGCTTGCAATTCCGGCTTGAATAAGGGGCGGGTGTGGGGGCGCGGCCTGCCGGCCCCATAGACATGCATTATCCACGGCGCGTATTGCGCCTGGATAATGTGCATGTCACTTTCTCCTCGCCCGGCGTATTCGCCGAGCGGGGAGGAGCGACGGAATCCACTGTTCTCTATGAGAACTGTGGGTTACCGTAATTACTCCGACGGATTGGCGCCGTACTGCAGCGCCAATCCGGCGCGGAGTACGGCGCCAATCCGCGGCGAAATAAGCCGTGTGAACACGGCCTAACAGTCCCAACTGTCACTCTCTCTAAACTGTTAACTATTTGTCTGTCAAAACCAGGCCACCCCTCTCCCTGGTTTCACATGACAACCCAGTGTGCTACTACTACTATCACAGGCATAACTACAACCCCTTACACATGTGAATTATATAAGCCTCTATAGGTTACGTGCCAATTTGCAACTCAGAACTGATAACGGTCTTGATTTTACAGGTGCTGAAGTGGTGTGAGGTTTGATAATGGACCCAGTGGAATACAGAGCAGTCATCAAGTTCCTTTACTTGAAAGGCCGAACACCAAGGACACGTTCAATGGGAAGAAAGAGGTTTATGGTGAGGATTCCCCATCATATGATGAAGTCAAGAACTGGCAACATCAATTCAAATAAACATTCAAAAAAACTAAATTCAAGAAAACACACTATGAGTAAGTTATCACTTGGTTTGAAACGTGTCAGCATACATCTTGCTTTGGTTTGTTTGCCTTATCCCGTCCATGGCACTGTGTGGATTTATTCCTTTTTAATATGCTACAATAAAGTTCTGTGTTTTTTTTAAATAAGCACTTCCTCCTTCGATCGAAATCTGGTTTCTATTTTTTGAACTTCATTTGCTGAGCCGTGGTTCCGCTCCTCTGTGCCTCCGCCAAGAACAGGTCTGACATTACCAGGTGAGCTGATTATTGACTTTGTCTTCTTTTGCTACCCCTATAATTAATTCCACTTGTGAACCCTAGGCACCCCAGTGCGACACTGGTTGCACCAGGAAAAATATTAACTTGTATGTGTGAAAATATCCGTTGAGTATGTTCACAGGGTGTATTTTTACACGTGTAAATTTATGGATCATAACCTGCTTAAAAAAATGACTGATTAGAGGTGTCTTTTTAATCTTATTTAGAAAAGTATTTTAAAATGTTTTGTATAGTTTCCTATGTATTTTACCCACGTAAATGCCTCAAAAATTGACAAGGCACTAAATTTTACACACCTAAAAATGTCTGGGCTGCAAATATGCTTGTAAAATATGTGTAGTGTGAATGACTGCACATATTTTACATTGGAACCAATAAGATGTGTTTAGAACATTGTTTGGTGTGTATTTTGAAGCAAAATATGTACCAAAATGCGCGAAAATACGCCGTGTGAACATACTCTTATGCATAAAAGTTGTACTGGAGCCTCTGCAAGAGTAAAGTTGACTATCATGTTTAATATATCTTATTTGTATGTGATGGTAATGCTTGATAGTATTGCAGCAAAGTTTAAAGTGCTACTGAGGGGCACTGTGTGACTGTGGCCACTAGATGGGTCTAAAGTAAAGGGCAATAAAGAGCTGGGAGATGGAAAGGAATTTGTGGTATAAAAACCACAGGGTGTGCCAAGAGAACCTGCTGAACATAGCTCTGCATTTTTGACCCTGGAGAGCAGGCTTAAGCATCAGCATTCATAGTTGGAAGAAAGTGTTGCTTTTGTGTGACTCTGGACTGCCTAAGGGGAACAGAAAAACGCAGTAGTGTAGCACAAGAGATAACTGAAGAGAATGAACAACTAAGCAAAATCTGTAGGTCCTATTCAGGAGTTGGGTCATAGTCGGCGGAAAGAGCTGCTATATTGCCTGGCAAGATGTATGCTGCTAAACAGCTGAGCACAAGCTGCTGTATAGCTGGACAAAATTAGAGCTACCATGTCAAGAGGTCAGAGGAGATTGCTGACAGTCTCAGAGGGAGCGCCGGTGGTGCCTACTGAACAGAATAATCTTGTGTGGCTGGTCCAAAAGGACGAAGGGCGGACATGTAATGATTGGGCTTTCGCCTGTATTTTGGTAAGTAACTTGCGCCTCCCGGCCGAATCCCAGTCTGTTGGGGACGCAGGGATGCAGTGTTACGGCGCAGCGTTCGTCCACCTTTCAGTGCGCCCCGCATGAAGGGGCAGGCAATGGGCGTGGGTGTGGGCGCGGTGTAGGCGTTCCCGGGGCGTGGACAGCGGCCGCTGCTCTGAAAACTCCGAGGCATGTACGATAGCGAGTCGGCAAAGCGCGGCGCATTGCGTCGCTCGGCATGCTTCCGACAGTCGCAGATCCTGGTTTATTTTGGTTCTAATGCTCCGGCGGAGGCGTAAGTTGAAGCAAGAACGTAACATGATGAGGAATGCATAGAAGATCGCAACGAAGATCTTGCACGTTGCTCCGCTTACGTGTCAGCATTGGTAGGTATTAATTCCCAAATAAAATCGCCTTTTTATAAAGGCCGGGAAAACATCTCAGAATAAGAGCTCAAACCTCAAAAATAAAAACTACATAAAAAATTTCCTTTTCCCAAAAATCTAAAAGGGCCAATAAAAGAATTTAGGTAGGGGAAAATTGCGGAAATACAGTAATTAAATTCTGAAAGCTTTCATTGGTCGGCAGAACCCAGCCAATCAGAATAGGGGCAGTAAACCCCTTTAAAAAACCTATGGGAACTATTGCCCAATCAAAAATAAAGGGGGCAGGAAGTTCAAAATACAGAAAAAAAGCAGAAAAGAGCTGATTGGTTGAGTAGCGGGGGTTTTGGTATCTGCCAAATAGAATAGGAGCGCGGGCCCATTATGCCTAGGGAGAAGTTTGGAACCAATAAAATCAAAGGGGGACAGTTCAAATACAGTAAAAAGGCAGAAAATGAAATCTGAAATAAAACTGTACTTGGCCGAAACAAAATAAAAAAGATACGAAGTTGCCCCGGGGTGTATATAAAATGAAAAAAATTTATGGGGGTAAAGAAAAAAAAAAAATAATTACAAAAAATCATTTGTATTTCTTTATTTTTTTACACCAATACTATTGTCCTTGGGTAACGAAATAAAGAAATAAACATGATTTTTTTTGAAATTTAAAAAAATTTTTTTTTTACCCCCATATTATTCTTTATTTTATATACACATTGGGAAAAACTTTCATTTGATTTGGCCATTACAGTTTTATTTTCAGATTGCATTAGAAAAACCCATAGGACGTCGCTCCTCTCCATTGGTCCCAAATAACGCGCCTCTTTTTCTTAGCCAATTTTTACAAGACTCCGGGTTGAATTTCTTTTCCCCATAGAACCCTTGAGAAAGTAGCTGCGCTCTGATGGCTAAGCTGGGACCCGCCGCTTCAACCCCAAACAAACTCTTTTCTTGCCTTTTTACTGTTTTTTGAACTGTCCCCCCCTTTGAATATGATTGGCAAAATTTTTCCCCTAGGTTGAATGGGTCCCCTGTCACTTTTGTTGGTCAATTCTCCCCATAGGTTAAATGGCCACTGTTGTCCTATTCTGATTGGTGGTTTATTTTCCGACCAATCAGAAAGGGGTTAAAAAATTTGAATTACTGTATTTCCCCGGGGAATTCTCTCTATTGCAAATTTTGAGTACGCGGTTTTGGGAAAAAACCTTTTTAGGGGTTTAAATGCTTTATTTTTTAGAGAAAATTTTTAGCCCTTTTTCTGATAATATTTACACTTAATAAAAATGATTTTTTTTTCATACTCCATGCCGCACGGCGTGAGCGCCAGTTGCATTGCGCCGATCTCTCCATGACACAATGGGAGAAAATACTTGCGCTTGATTGGCCGAGTTGCCAAGCCTTTGCTATCAGCCAATCAGTCTTTTTTGCATTTTTACTGTATTTTGAACTGTCCCCCTTTGTTCTGATTGGTCAATGTTTCCATAGGTTTTTAAAGGTTCACTGCGCTCCATTCTGATTGGCCGGTTTCTCCGACCCAAAGAGAATAGCTTTCAGAATTTGAATTATTTTATTCCTGGCAATTTCCCAAAATCCCAATTTTTGATATTGCGCCTTTAGATTTTTGGAAGTGATTTTTTTTAAAAAAATTTTTTATTTTTGAGGTTTGAGCTTTTTTTGATAATTTTTTTCCCCCTTTATAAAAGGGGTTTTTTTTTTTCATACTCCGCACGGACTCTTTTAAGATTTCTCGTGTTTTCCCGTGTCTCGAATCGGGAACACTCTTTGGCGCAGTCCCCCCTGCCCTAAGTCCGCACTAGCCCCCCCCACTGGCGGGCGTGGCGGATTTTTCCCCGCATGTATGAGCGCACCCCCTGGACGGCAAATATTGGGCGCGGCGCCGCACTGCGCCATGCCCCCGCACTGCGCCCCACCACGGGCGGGGCGGGCGGACTTTAATTTTTATTATGAGTGCACTCCTTGGGGGCGAATGATAGGCGCAGCCCCCCCCCAAACCCCCCCCCCAAAAGGCGAGGCGGATTTTTCATGTTGTATGAGCCCCCCGGCCGAAAAAATCAGGCCAAATTTCACCGGAAAATCGGCAGAAAGGTGCGCCCCGACGTGGCGAGATTCATACATTTCGCCCTAAGAATTTGGCTGCAGACTGATTAGTTGCAGGGTGAACCAACCTTTCCCACTGTATTATTGGTGCCGCACTGAAATGTCATTATATTGTAAATAAGGTAAACTGCTTCAAACCATTATGCATTTGTGCCTCTCTGTAAGAAAAAATGCCAAGCTGCTATACAATTGACTGTAATATAAGGAGGACCCCATTGTTGACCAAGAATAGCCCCTTTAAAATTTTTTTCATTGCATCAAGCTTGTGTGTACCTATATCCTGCAAAATCCTAGCTGTAATTTTATTTAGGGCAGACATTAACTGCAGATGACCTGAAAAAGAACTGACTGTGGACACCTGCTGCACATGCGTCACTCACATGCTTGACTCCTGCCGCGCATAGATGTGAAGAGTTTATACCCTGCTGCAGTTCTGCTAATTTTTTTGTTTTGTGACAAAATATTATATGTCTTAAAGCAATAAAGCACAAATACTTTACAGTTACTTTCACTTTAAGTGACAAGACATTGGGGAACCCCACATTTTTGAGATAACGGATTTGAATTACGGCACAACTTCACTAATTGGGAACATTGGTCTCTGTACTGGGGGCCCAGATGGTTGTTCTAAGTTATGTGTCAAAGTTTGGCGTCAAAAAAATCATAAATGTGTCTAATTCTATGAATTTGATGTGACACGCCTAGTGATGAGCGATTACGTTGATACTCATCGAGTCGATAGTCGATATCGGCAATTATCAAACGATTTCCGATAGTCGATAATAGATATATGAGGCCGATGACCTTAAAGTCAAAGAGGGAAAGAGCTAAGCAACCCTTCATTCTTACACCCAAACAGGGTTTTCTGGAGAAATGCATGAATTAACAGTCCACAACAGTCACATGGATACGTGCCTACATCTAAGGCAATCACAACTAAGGATTATAATAAGCCACAGAAAACAAACATCACTAGACCATTCTCACTATCCCTGTCTTGTACCACAGCCTGACCCTTAAACCTGTCATCACCCACAAAATAAAAAAGTGCCCAGTAATGGCAAGTATGCGTTATTTGATACCATCATGTTACTTTTTGAACTTGAGTCTCCATTGAATTATTTCCCTGTCCTGGAAATCTACAGCCATATTGATCCCCTAACCACTGCATAGACCCCATCTACATTTTAAAAGTGCCAATGGATCAAAAGGAGTCTTCTTCAACCACCTATTTTCTAGTTTCACATGACAATTGCACCTTATACCTGACTTCTGTACCAAGACTAGATTATGTCTCTTCTATTCAACACCTGACTGAACTTCTCACAGACTGAACAAAGTGCCGGGGAACATAGGATCTTTCAACCACCAATTTTTAGATGTATTCTGGTACATTTATGCGACTATATCTGTCTCCTGTTGTGTTCCCACCAGCATGAGCCCCAAACTCCTGCTATGACCCCCAGATTTAAAAAGTTTCCTGGAAATATGGAGTCTTTCAATCCACAATTTAGTTCACATTCAACTTCTGGGAAATCTCTATTGCGACACTATAACACTTGCTCTAGATCAGTCAACAGCATGACCCTTAAACCTGTTTACTGCGAGAGATCCACATATCACAAAGTCTGGCACTATGCTATTTTGTACAGTCAGACTGTCAATCTTCTAGTATATATTATTTTCTTTTGCGGAACTGACAATCGTGTTTACAAGATGAAATCTGTCTCTTTATTTAGGGGAAGTTTCTTTATCTTTATTAGTTTTAACATCATTATCACAATTTTTGCGCGCGCTTTTTTTTCTTTTTCAAATATGTGAATAACATACAACATCCCCTTCTCTCATCGAGTTTCTTAAATGGTATTTTTATTACACTGTGTCTTAGATAATGTTGTAATTCATCCATACACTACCCCATAGTAATACAAATGTTCTCTATATTTACATCTCCCCATAAACACTTCTTAGTTGTGTCAAGACATCAGTTTGACCTGCTCCTCTGGCTTCTGAGACTTGTGATTCATGCCAATCAATTTCATTTTGGTTTCATTATATTCCTCCAAAATCCTATCTCTTCTGAGTGAATTAGGATGATACCATAACTCCCCTGGAGTCATCAAATGATTTGCACTCAATTCCCCAAAGTGACGTCCATCCACCAGAAAAATTTTAAGTTCTCAATTTCCTCTTGTGCAAATTTTTGTGTTCCAGTTTCCCACGACCGCTCTTTTTCTTGAGACACTCTACATATACCCTACAGAAATCACCTTTCTTCAAAACTCTGATTTTCTTTTAGGAGAAATTTGATAGCTCTCCTATTTGCGCCCTAATGAGGGAGACTCAAGTGCTGGCTCTGACGTTAGCCATCTGTTAACACGGATGTCCAGCTGCCAACTACAGTGAGGTGAGACGGTGATCACCCATGCATAGCATCTGTCTCATCTCATTAACACGCAGGATCAGTCAGCCAGGGCCGGAGTTACCAAGTGGGATGGGTCAGAGAGCCAGGCTGAGGCTCTGTCAGTTATCTATTAACCCGTCATGTTAGACTGCCAGGGCCCAAAGAGTATACAAGTGGGTTGGCTGTGAGACTCAGGCTGGCGTCTGTCATCATTAACACGCATGTGTTCAGCACCAGGAGGGCCTGAGTAACAGTAGGTTCGGTGAAGAGCCCAGGCTGGCGTCCCCGCATTATTAACACACAAGTTAAAATGCCCTTATGAACTGCAGCCACTGAAAAACAGTCGTGCTGAACAGGAGTGTGGAAGCGGAAGTGTGGAGGTAATGACCTCCAGCCTTTCCTCAGTTACAACATACAAGGACGCTTGGGTAGCGTGCTTGCCCTAGAGTCCGTATGATGCGGGACCAATTGACTTCACTTGGGAGAATACTGAGTGGTTAACGCTCCTGTTCCACCCAGGTGCCCCTTTTTATCGTGTCATTCATTTTTCTCATTTTACACCAACGTTCTGGAGAAAATAGATCTCTGTAACTGTTCTCGTGTCCGCTGCTCCATACTCCCCATGTGTCCTCTAATACTCTAACATCTGACAAGTTTCCTGTACCTCCCTTTTATACAATTCAGAGTAATTTTTTTACCAGCTATTATTGTAAGCATGGCAAGTTATTTTTTAGTAGTTTAATTCCTAGAAAACAACATTTTAAAGATAGGGTATGAGAATCGCCACATGTCTTTGTTTCTCTTATATTTTAATTGTATTAAATGGGTTATGTCGTCAATACAGGTGAATTGCTAGCTATGTTTAGATATCATGCAAAAAACAAGTTCAATTTTTGCAATGTGTCCATTAGACAGTGTCCTATGCCCTATTTCCTGTTTCTGACCGGCACCATCACGCTTGAACCACTCTTGACAATTGTGAAGAGAAGGGACAAATGTCTTTTAGAAACAACATGTTTTAGAATAGGACGCAGTAGTATTGCTGCAATTCAAAGCAGCATGACCCAAAAAAATTATAAAGAATACTTCCAGTCTCCACTGAGTTTATCTAAAGAGTCTCGTATTATTGGGAGACACTATGCTTGCTTCTTAGTTACAATAGCCACATTTCTCTCTAGGTTTACCAAAGGAGACCATAGATTTATTTCGCTGAAGATAGTCTTCTACCAGCTAAGATGACCCCAAAAAATTACTAAATGATCTGAGCGATCACTTCTCAGTCCAACTGTTAAATCAATTGTCTGGGGAGAATCTGCCACTAAACTCAATCCGACATTATCCTTTTCCCAAAATGCGACATAATTTATATAGCTGTATCTCACAGCAACATCTTACCTCTAAACAACCATTGATACTAGATTCGCGTCAATTACCTTCACTAAACAGTATGTTAAAGTGAGTAAAGGAATAAACGGCTGTACTTGTCATTGAAACCTTCTGGCTTGTCTTTTAACATGTCTTCCATTAACATCCATTCGTTACATGAAGGCTTGTTTTGGAGACTAACATATATTCTTACTTCATCTTCAATGACTTAGGATGGTATACGAAAGACATAGTTTCCCTATGACGAACAACCTATAGCAATGAAAAACATCATAAAAACGTGGGCAGTACTTAGCTGTTACAATCATTCTCCTTTAGGAGATTAAAGGTAGTCCCAGTAGTAAAGACTGTTGGAGTCCGTATCATGCTGGATGCAGCTCAGTGCCGTCATGCAAATGATGGCGACGTTTCGAAGTACGTCCCCTTCCCTTTCTCAAGCATGCGTATTAATGGCACAACCATCCTCTTTATTCACTGTCGGTACTCGTTGTACGTTATTATGGTTTATATATGGTGATGTCTAAGCAAGGTAACTCCCAACTGGCTGCGGACAACTTAAACGATGGTGGCACTACTAAATAGTACGGCGATGTATGTATTGCAATAGTTTGATGAGCATTTTTTACCATGCAAGCTCATACGTTATTCATTTTTTCATTATGGTCTTTTTGATGAGATTTAATATCTTTATGTGAACATGGCTGAAATTGTTCATGTTCACTTTGAAGGCTCGACCGAAATGTGATTTTGCAGCAAGCTGAAGGCTGGCTGGCCTTAATCCCTACATACGAAATCTGAGTAAGGAACCTGCAACTAATTATACTAGAAAACTGGAAGCAGCGATGCGCAAAGAAACCAGTATTAACACTTCGCATTCGTCGAACTCCCTAACTAGTACGTTAAAGCCTTGAAGAGAATACCTAGGAGGCTTAGGAAGGAGCAATCTTAACCCTACTTACTGAAAGAAGATCAAGAATGCAGAGACAAATGAGGACGGCCATATCCAATCGGTTATTGCGTTGGTACCTTATGCTCTAAACAATAACACACCTCTCCAGTTGGCAATGAAAAACACTTAGGAACTAAGACAGAATAGAAAAACTGAGACAAATGGAAATACAAATCAACAGTCGGCTATAATGACTCAATATGTAAAAACACACCCCCACAATGAAACTAAAAACTACCGTGGCAAAAACTACGTATCCTATATTACTACACGAACATAGGTTTGAAAAAATAGGACAATAGAGACTCTCATATACAGACACTGAACCAGTTTTCAACACGTAGTATATCTACTTGGTCCATTTTAAGACATATACACAAACACTAACACATCGAAAAATTCACTAGAGAGCGATCATTAGCACCTCTGAGATGATCCTAGTACAACGCAATTCATGATCAAGTTCATTACCGAATAAATTCTTCTGCCAACGTTGTGGAACAGAGATCATCACTCACAATCACTTTCTTTTCAGCAGTAGGTCATCGAGTTCACACGACGAACCAAAAGAAAATACCTCTTTCTCATTATCAGTAACAAGAACATGTAGGATATCGAAGGTCGTTCTCCCCTCACAGTTGACTACGGTATCAACAACGCAAAGAAAGAAGTAGAGAATCGTTAGCCATCAACATTTTCCTTCCACATACGTTGATCCGTTTTAAACAACACTTCAAAGAGTTCTAAATAAAGGACGAAACTATGTTCCGATCCAGTTAAAACAAACGATCTTTTCAATTTCAAGTGGACTTTCTACAACAGTTAGAGTGCGATCTTTTAGACTGAAGATGTTCTATAATAAAGTAAACTCAAAGATAGTTTTCAGAATGTATCAAGAACTGTGCAAAACTGATTAGGTAAAAAATAGCCAATTCCGATCCGATGTGTTGCCACAATTCTGCATTGGTAGTATTTTCTCAATTAGGTCACTAATGAAGTTATCAAAAAATGGAAGAATGTACCGTAAAGTCCCATGATAACCTTTCCCCTCCTGAGGCCATAGCACTTTAAGAGTTTATCTCAAAATAAGCACTAATTATAAAAAAAAGCCGATAATGTGTGGCAACAGTAATCTGGGTCCGTAATTTTTATTTAAATAAAGCAAATTAACATCTATTAGATGCTAAGTGGTATAGAAAATTATCTCATGATCCCACTAATGGCAAAATCAGCAAGAAATGATACGCTGTTTGGAGGAATCATTTACTTCTGAGATTATTGACCTGAATACTAGGAATCAATTAACAGTAACCCCATCCCTCGGTCGTTCCCTATTATCTAATTTGTACCAAAGGTGCATAAGGATCTGACGTCACCGACCATGCAGGACCCATTGTATCATCATTGGGCTCCCTCCTGGAGCCCCTGGCAGTATACATAGATAGTTTTTGCTACAGAAACATATAAAAAAAAAAACTTCATGTTTAACATATACTGCACTATTTTCTCAAAAAAATTCAAACTGTAGAGTGTGGTGACGTCACGTTCATTGCACACTTGACATGTAAGTTCATTATATACAAATGTAACCTATGATCTAGCACACAGGCAGTTAGAGAAGCTTTAATGCATGATGTAACTTTGTCTAATAGACATATCACCATTTGATGACGTTATAATTCGATTTAGAATCTGCTGGCTAAAGAAATTACTTTATCGATTGGAAATGAATATTTTTTACAGATACAAGGTTCCATCAATGGCTCGCCTGTCGCCGCCTATGCGGGTATAGATTCAGCTAGAAGAAGTTTGTGAGGTATCATCATCCCGTCATCCGCTGTATTGAATTAGCATAAATAAAACAGACGACTGCAATAGAAACCTAGATGTTAGAAATCATTAGGGATCTAAGCAGTAATACATTTCAACACGACGTTGTATTCTAAACCCAGCAGAACGCAACAACATTCTCCCAATCGATCAGCTTTTCCATGCCCCTTCCAACATTTTATGGCAATATACTCCAAAAGCCAAATGATTAGGGCACGTCGCATTTGTTCAGATATCAATATGTGTGATCTTAAAATTCAGGAATTAATAATAAATTTGTGAAACGAGCTATAATGAGAAAAAAATTTGGAACAAGATAGGTTGGAAATAAGAAACAAAGCAATAAGAAGAGTTCCTCCAAAAGGAAAGTAATTAACAAACAACAGTCAAGATTAAATTTTATTTCCTACGTTATCGAAAACCATTCCAACATCATAAAACTTGCCATTAATCATAACATGCACTTGTTACAATCTGACCCCAAGTTTGGACATCTGTATTCACGGGCCAAACTCGGATTTTATATATAAACGAGGCAGAACAATAGTCAATAGCCTTTGGTGAGGGGTCAGGCACAAAGGCACGCACCATCCTCGACAGCCCATGCAGTACACAGTTCCTGGTTTTCAGGTTCCAGAAAACACACCCCCTGCCTCCTACACCAGCTGCCTTTTATATTGGCTTGGTAAGACCTGGGCTGGAGTATTGGAGCGGCCATCCCATCCAGACTCTTGGCCGCTCCATAAAAAACACCGACCCGGATCCTACACAGAAACACTGCTCGAGCAGCAATAACTGTTGCTGGCATAAACTAAAAATGTTTTGTTTTTTATATCACCGAGGCCAGCCACCTCTGAATAAATAACCTCCCTCTACACGGAACCTCTGACCCTTCTACAAGACCCCCAACCCTCTGCCCAAAGCGCGAGGGGTATGGTCACCTTCTGCCAACATAGACAGTGTACCCTTGACAGGCATCTGGCATTAAGCATTCATTTTTCCCCGTGCCTGTGTTTCTACAAAAAATCTAAAATCTGTAGCGCTAGGAACCAGTCTAGTTACCCCCGGCATTGTTACCAACTCCCTTTTTTTCTCCAACCCATTTTAAGAATGTGCGTGATCTGACACCAGCTTAAACCTCTAACTAGCAGTAATACTCGGCGAATCCAGGCCCACTTTATGGGCTAAACACTCTCTCTATAATAGAGTATTTTTTCTCACAGGAGGACAATTTTTCGGGCTAAGAAATACAATGGGGTGTTTCTTCCCCCATTTATATTCTGTGACATTGACAGCCCCCAGCCCTACATCCGAGCATCTGTCTGTACAATAAATGGTCTGGAGAAGTCAGGTGGCCCACCGAAACACGGGCTTTTTTACAGAGAGCTTGTTTTAGGTGCTGAAAAGCCTGGCTCTGACCTCTGGGGACCACTTAACCACCCCACCAGACTTTGTGCCCTGTCGTGAGGTCAGTCAAGGCTCTGCAAATCGCTGCAAAATTTGGATGAGCCTTCTGTAGTATCCCACTATACCCAAGTAGCCCTGACCTGCTTTTTAAGAGGGGCTGTGCCAATTTTCCCCTGGAACCGCCTCCACCTTGTTTATTTGGGGCTATTATCTCACCTCTGCCCACTTATTGTATAACCAGGTTATCTGGCTTCCTCCCTCTCCAGCCAGGAACATTTGTTGTGGTTTAGTAGTGAACCCGGCCTCCATAGGGCATCCAGAACTGCTTTGCACTTTAGCAAGATGACTCGCCCCAGTCTCTGCTGAAAATAAGATTCGTCAAGTAAGCAGCTGCGATAATTTCTAATGGGGAACGTAATATAAACAGGGTCCATGCCCTCCTTGGAACGAAGCTGGCGCCCCTTAACCCGAACGTGCATCCGCACATAATGGTGACCCGTCCTGGTGTGGAAAAAGCCCGTCTTTTCCCCTACTTTTCTGGACACCTGGATTCTGCCCAGTACCCTTTTTGTAAGGTCTAGCGTAGTCATATACAGGCTGGCCATCAGCCTCTCAATGAGTTCATCCCTTCCTCCTTGGGCATAGGGTAGGCATCAAACTTGTGATACCTCTTTGAGATTTGCGAAAGTCATTACAAAACCTCCATTCCCCATTCGGTTTGGTACCGGAGGACTATTGTACTGGACCAGCCACTCTTGGGACTCCTCAATATCCCTAAATCTAAAACATCCGCTTCACCTCATTAGCCAACTATTTTCCCGGTGGGGCCTTCAGGGATCCTATAGGGATCACATGTGATACCCCGAACAAGTGGTTATGTCAGCACCTCCTGCTCAATGCCCTTTTAACAGCCCTGGCACCTTGAGAACAGGTCCCTGTTTACGTTGCAACACTGCCCAACAGTTGCTGCTTCTGGTAAGGTGAAAGGGGTCCATCAGCAATTTGACACGCTTCAGTATCCTGGGCCTGGCTGTGGCCACCAAACATGTTCTGGGGAGGATCTCTTTCTCTCCCACGGCTTAGCAGATTCCACATGGTATACCTGCAGGGGCTTTCTCCTACCAGGTTGGTGTAACGCGTAATTGACGTCCACCCACCTTCTCCACCACCTCGTAGGGGACCCTGCCATCTTGCTTCCAAGAATTGCTTGCTACAGTGGGTACCAACACAAGTACAACAGCCCCCTGTATGAACTCTCGGAGTCGGCTGACCGATTGTATACCCGGACTGTGCTCTTGGCCTGCAAGGGAGATGCTCTTCTTACAATGGGCATGACATTAGATAAGTCTTACCTGCATCTGCACAACATGGTTCGATGACACTTCTTAGTATGAGGTGGCTTCATCTCCCATGTTTCTCCTCTCCTTCGCGATGTCAAGTAAAACCCCTGGGGTGTCGCCCTTACAAAAGCTCAAACGGGAGAAGCCAGTAGATCATTGTGGCACCTCCCTTATGAAAAATAACAGTAGGGCAATAAACAATCCCAGTCACGTCCATCCCTCTCTACTCTCTAACCACCTTCCTTAACATAGATTTTTAAGAGGTTTTATTAAACCATTCGACTAAACCTCGGTCTGGAGGGTGAATAAACCGAGGTCCGCAAACTGTATAATATTTAGGGACTTTACATAGGTCCCTCATTACCTTTGACATAAAATGTTGTCGCGCTTGGTCCGGTCAAAATCTCCTTAGGAGCCCTGTCCTGGAGAATATAAAAACAGCTCCCTGGCAAATGGATTTAGAACGACGTATTTCTCAAGGGTACCGCTTCTGGGTACCGATTCGCGTAATCCACGACCACCTGAATATATTGTGCCCTCCTAGCTGACTTGACGCATAGGAACCCACAAATCCATGCAATGCCGTTCAAACGGGAGACTTCTAAATTGGTAAGGCACCAAGGGGCTACGAAAGTGGGCTACCGGGTGATGTTACCTGGCACAGGGGACACGACTGGCAAAACTCCTTATTATTTTCCTTGAAACACACCCCGCCAGTTAAAACCTTGCAACACCCCTCCTGGGTTTTGTCCGCCGCCAAGGGACCACCCAACACATGTGAATGGGCCATGTCTAGAACCATTCGCCTGTAGGGCCGGTACAAGGATTTGCTCTATTACCTCATCCCTGACTTTGGTCACTCGGTAAAATAAAATTTTTATTTACTGCAAGGTGGGGTACCGCTCGTCTCTGCCCCTGGCTCTTGGGGAACACCATCTAGTACAGTGGACCTGCTCTAAATGCCCCTTTTAAAAAGTTTAAATCCCTGAGCTGGGCGGTTCCAAACTTTTCCCTGGATACCCCCAAAGTCAGGTACATGGTCTCAGAGGTTGGCTCCCCCTCCTCCTGATTCCGCCACCAATACGGACAGGAGGGAATTTTATCAGGGGTTCACAGCCCTCTACATCTACCTGGTACCCTCTTTGGCCTTCAAGGCAAGTTTATTGCGGCACTTGGCATTTTCTCCGCATAGGTCCCAGAACAAGGGAAAATCCCCAGACCCACAATAATAGGTAGGCATAAGAGTTTCGTGGACCAACTACCGACCGTGTGGGAGATACTGGTCGGGCCTGTCCAATGTCTGCACCCTCGCCACGGGTAATGCTTGTTTCGTCCTTGATGCAAATCACCCTCCCATTCCTTTTCCCCAGGGATCATTACATGCGGGAGTTGTGGCCATTAGCAGGGTCACCAAACTCCCGGAGGTCCAGGATTCCAGGTCACCTTGGTGCCATTTATCGAGACTTGGCACTCCTGGGGGCCCTCCCCTTGGCTGGTTTAGCGCTGCAGACAGGGTGCGCAAACCATGGAGCAAGTCGCCTGCCTGATAGAACGACTCCATAGTCCTCAGCGGGCTCTGTTGCATACTGGGCGGCTATGTGACCAGGGATTCCTGAAACATCTCCAGCCGACGATTGTCACGGCCAGAACCCCTAACCTGAGGGTCAGTCCCCTCCTGACTTGCGGGGACGCGCCTCCACAGTGCCTTGGGTCCCTTTTCTTGGGGCTGTCACTACCCCTCCCGGCAACCCCAGTACTATGCGACCTCTGTCTCCCCGACTCACTCAGGGAGGTCTTCTAAACGGCCACATAACCTCGACTAGCCCAGGAGCTCGTCCACACCTGGGGATCCCCCTGTGCCACCCCAGCACTGTAATAGTGTCGCCTGGGAGCGAGTGGGTGACGAACCAGTCCAAGACGACCCTCCTCGACCATTTGGGATGAGTGCAGTGTCTCTGCTGAAGCCACTTTCTGACGATATGAAACAGGTCAAACATCTGGGATCTTGTTGGCTTATCCTTGCTGTATCCCAGCGATGCACTTGTTGCGCCCGACGGCTAGCGTACTCCCAGTCCGCGCCAGAATTTACCGCCTTTAGCTTTCCAAATTCTTTTGGCGTTCTGCAGTGTCAAATACAAATAGGCCTTCTGAGGCTCGCACATTGAGGTAAGGTGCTAGGACCCCTCGCCCACTGCTACGAGGTAACTTTTCCCGGTCAGCTACCCTCCTCAAACACACGCGTCATGGCAGGCCTCGACGTCGCCTCTGCGTCATTTTCTGTAACTCCTCGCGTACATTTGCCCTGGTGTTGCGGTTCTCCCCTGGCGTTGGGTGTGGCCTCCATTTCCTCGGCTCTGGACGCGAACGTGTTAACACCGGCCATTTGTTGCAGAATTAGCCTTGTTGGTCTCATTGGCTCAGCGCTTCACCGTCTCTGTGTGAGCTTTCTGCTCGCTGCGTGCTTGGGCCTGGACCAATGCTTGGAGTAGCTCCTCCATGCTCTCAGACTGGTTCTTTAAACCTGTTTGCTGCTGTCTGCCTGACCCAGGACATGCACTCCTTATTCAGGGATGTTTGCCTGCATCACTGAGCACCATTTGTGAGGGGGTCAGCACAAAGGCAAGCACAGCTCAAGGGTTTTAGTCCCAAAATTAAAGATATGTTTATTTTAACATCCAGTGGTTCAAAACACAAATTCAGCTTGGCTTCAGCATAAACAAAACTGTTCAACAGAAAGTCCTTGCTTCAGGTAAATAGCAGCAGCATAATATGCTCCCCAGAGAGCGAATGCATACCTTCAGGGTCACACACAGCCTCACAGCTCAGGCAGTAAACACAGTTTCCTGGTTTTCAGTGCCCAGAAACAACAGACCCCCACTGACCTCCTACACCAGCTGCTTTTTATATGGCTGGTAGACCTGGGCTGGAAAAGGTATTGAGCGGCCATCCCACCCAGACTCTTGGGCCGCTCCAAAAAAAAAAAACCCGACCCGGCCCTAACAGAAACACTGTCAGAGCAAAATGTTGCGGGGCATATACAAAAGTTTTTTTTTTATATCACCGAGGCCAGCCCCCTCGGTGAAAAATTTACCTCCCGTCACGAGGACCCTCTCCCCCCTTTTCCACCTTATACATTCAGATATGTCCCCGTACAGACTCCCAACAACAAACACTTGTATAAACGAAATGGAACGCATCCTTGTCTATCGTGCAACAACGTTGCTATTTTTAAAGGGTTTTCCACAATCAAAATCCCATCGGGACCAGATCCCATTTGAAAGGAAATTTCAGTTGCATAGAAAAAAAAGAAATAAAATTTTAAAAGTGTCCATGTAGCAAATGGTATATAGGACAGACCAGCCGCCCAGGAAAATGGATGGGGGAAATAAAAGTGCTAAAAAAAAAATTTTTAAAAAATAAAAAAGACAATTAAGCACCAAAAAATTTTGGTAGATACGAGGAAACATTCAATGAACACCAACATAATATTTGTGACTTGTTGGTGTGTACTTGAACAAGTGAATGTCTCAGTACAAGCAAAACAAAACTAGGTTTTCTACAGAGGGAAGGTACTGGATTGAACAATGGACACATTCCACCAAAGGGGTTTTAAGAATCTTTTTAAATTAGTTGCACCCAAAACCCATGCACTTAAAATAAATGTTCTCCCTTACCTTTTATTTCTCTAAGTTCCCCGTTATTGTATTGTTTTTAACAGTATTTCAATTTTATTGTTTTTTTGTATAGGCTATGTTAAAACAACTGTGTGAACGGGGCGTGAATAAAGAGGGGTTTTTGCCCTTACTACGCAGCTTGAAAAGGAAGGTACCTTCGAAACGTGCGCATTTCATGGCCCCAGGCTGCACCCAGCTGATCGGTCCAAAAGTTACTACGGGACTACCTTTAATGTCCTAAAGGGGGATTTGGTACAGATAATTTCTGCCACGTATTTTTTTTTTTTCTTGCCCAAGGTGTTCGTCATAGAACTATGTTTTTATCACCTATTCATAAAGATAAGTAAAAATATTGTCAGTCCAAACAGCCTGGTAGTTTATGGTTTATATAGGGGAGTTAGCAAGGTACTCCAAGGCTGGGACAAATCGTGTGCATACTAATATACGGCATTGTTTGCAATAGTTGGGGTCTTTTATAGTTTCCCCCCCAAGCCAAAACCCCGCAAAATGAATGTTTGGGAACCCGGGAAAAAAAATGCAGTAAGAAATGGGGGGGGTCATTTTTAAAAATTTTTTTTTAAGGGACTTTCTGTTTGAAGAGGAATGTGAATAGACGGCAACTAATCGGTGCTCGGCAATTTTGGGCCCAAACATCACAGAGATCCTGCCCGATTCATTTGATGAAAGTCAAAAGATCCACATTTTCTGTGGAAAGCCGGGTGGTTTGTCGTAAAGCTCCTCCCGCTGTTGAAGGTCCCCTCGAATGACGCTGGCTGTGGGCAGGACAACACCTCATGGCGTGGCACGACTCGGGCCATTCGTCCATTTTGGATACCCAGAAGTCTATTGGGTCCCGAACACATACAAAAACATCGGTGTTGAGATGCAGATAGTCGTGCACCATGATCTTAAGCTCGTCTCTGTTTTGTTGGATGTGTGCCCTGCATTGCTTGGGTTGGTGTGGTGTTAAATAAAGATTGCCAGAGGTCACCCATTAGGCTTCCGCCACCTTGCCTCTTGCTGCTGCCGCTACGGCTTTCTTGGCACTCTACTGCTGTCACGTCGCTGACGTTGTTTCCACCGTGACATTTGAAGAACGTGAAGCAGATGCAACAGATGTCTCCAGTTGATCAATCGCGAGGTCTCCATTTCCTGCATTTTACTCTCTATTTGGGTGGGTGCAGGAAAGTGCTGAGTTTTGTTTTTTTACCCGGGGATCCAGGGGGTGGCCACCCAGTAAAATGTTGTTCATTTTGATGGCCTTAATGCGAGGATCATGTTTGGGGGAAATGGAGCATCCCAAACACTCATGTGAGAGAAAGGAGCCTTGATTTCCCAAGCCTCTGGGTCGAGGGGCACTAGCAAACTCATCTTCCTCATCTTCCCTCCCCCGCCTCAAATTGCGCCAACCTCTTTCCAAGGCAGGGACGTCGTAACGTCGGTGTCCTTTGGAATACCTCCTCCTCCTCCTCCGCTTCCTCTGGCACAGCTTTAAAAACAGCCCTGACTTGCCTCAGATGATGCACCCTGAGAGCTGAGGCGCCGCCTTGCACTAGCCCTGGACCCCGAACCACTGCCTAATGAAGACCGATAAAATTGAGAAACTGTGGGCCTTGTGGTTTTTGACGGAGATAAAGGCTCCGTGTCCGCATTCTGGTCCTTCCCCTCCTCCTACTCTGGCCGGACCTGATGATTCAGAGTGTCCAACGATCGTTCCAGAACAAAGATCAACACAATGCTCATGCTGAAAAGGGGCATCGTCCCACTCACCATTTTGGTGGCTTCTTCAAAAACTGGCAAGGATGGTGCAGAGCTCTATCACCTGCCTCCACTCTCGGTGGCTCAACACCACCGAGGCCCTCACCGCTGCTTGTCAGGCCATGTGTCACTTCGTACTGCGTAATGGCATTGCGCTGCCCCCCACAATCGCTGGAGCATGTGGAGGGTGGAATTCCAGCGTGTTGCCATGTCAAAAATGAGACGGTTGACGGGGAGGCCGAGCTTACGCTGCAACGCCGCCAGGCGGGACGAAGCAGGGTGCGAACGCCGGAAGTGCGAACTCAGACCTCGAGCCTTTCTTCAGCAGGCAGTCCAGACCCGGGTCGCGCTTTAGAAATTTCTGGACAACGAGGTTCATGACATGTGCCAGGCAAGGGATGTTCTCCAGCCTACCGATCTTAAGGGCGGCCAGCAGATTTCGCCCGTTATCGCACACCACCTTGCCTGGCACAAGGTTCTTGTCACCCAGCCAGCGCTCGGTCTCATTTCGGAGAGCCGTCCACAGCTCCTGTCCTGTGTGTGGACGGTCTCCAAGGGCGATTAATTTCAACACGGCCTGGTTTCCCCTGGGCAGTAAATGCCACCAGAGGACCTTGGGGGAAAGACCTGCGCCAACCCTGCGGTTTTTGAAGAGCGTGTGCCGAGCATGGGGAGCCACCGTCACCCCGAGACATCCACCCAGCTCACCCAGTGAGCTGTCACAGAGATATAGCGGCCTTGGCCGTGTTACTAGTCCATTTGTTGGTGGGGGATGGACTTTTCCTGACACATCTGCAGACAACGCGCTTGAAATTTTAGATGACCCTTGGCTGGCCAGGGAAGGGACGTCTTTTCTTGAAAAGAAATGCCTGCTCTTCATCTTTTATTGGGGGCAGGCAAGGGCCATGACGTGGCAGAAACCCACTGTGTCCACCAAACGGAAAGCAAACATTTTCCCAAAGGGCCCAAAAACCTGGCAATGCCAAAAATTTAAGGGTTTTGGCTTGGATGTTTGGGTTTAAAGTGTTTTCTTCTGCTCCCAAATCTGGAAGACAGAAGGCTGGCCTGCTAGACTGGCCGCTGGGACGGCGTGCAGGTCGGTCAAACTGGAGGGGGAGAAAGGTAGGAGGGTCCCCTTGTGGTGTGGTTATCGGGGCGCGGGAGGTGAAGCGGAGGGGCTGTCCCTGATCATGACCTGAAGACATGGGCACGAGGAAGCTTTTGGGGGGGGGAAGGG